>JALPQI010027062.1:0-14541 GCA_025490895.1 Thaumatotibia leucotreta
TCGAAAAACCTATGTTTTTATTAGTAAAAAGTCTGAAACAAAACAATACCGACCGAAAAATTCGCAGTTTTTTACGAATTACGCAGCTAGAAATTTTCTTTGTTGCAGGTTAAATGCGGTTCAATACTTTGTTCAAATATAAAATCGTACCTATATTTTAGATTGCCACTGCCACTACACATTGAGGGCGGATCAGACACAGGTACTCGGGTATCCGTGTCTTAATTACACGGTTCCTAATTAAACGTTCCCAACGGGTAAGAAACCCGTTTCCCGGTAGCAAAGAAACGGGTACACGGAAACGGGTACACGAAACCCGGACACGACCGAGAGCCCTGGACTTGGCACCAACTCGAGGGCTGATGACAGGATCTAGGAGAAATCGGTTAAAGTCGGTTTTTAACTTGGTGATTATTCCCTTATCAAAATATAATACTGAATACGCTCTTAAAAGCATGACGACTATTTGTACATCCTGTATACTACAGTCCAGAGCACTCAAAAATATCCGAACATGCCTCTATCGTTATGACAATAAAGACGTGTTCAGATATTTTTGAACTCTCCGGACGATACGATATATCTCATGGCGACTGTACAAAAAAAAGTTCACCAACGTTCGAGATTGGAATCAATATATTTGAGCTCGTATCCAAAGCAACGAAAACAAGGGAAACGTTTAGAAAAGTAAAAAACAAGAATATGAAATGAACAGCTGCAACCTCCCAGTCAATTTAGACTTATTGCTGGCACTATCGGGGCAGTATGCATAACATCGGTTATTTGATCCGATCACGCAAAAACACGGTGCTCTGTTATCTATGGATCTCGATTTACCATGAGTTTGACGGTTGAAGTGCATTTCTCGCACCTATTTTGTGCCTATAGAAAATTAAATAGAAGTAAGAATTATTTTACCAATCGTCCAATATACCGCAGTGTCTCAAGTCGAAAGTCTTCACTTCACGACTTCACTCAACGAGCGATGGAGAGGGCAATGCTCGGGGTTTCTCTGCGAGATCGCATCAGGAATGACGAGATCCGCAGAAGAACGAAAGTGCAATAAAATGCCATTAACCATAAGTAGGTATATGGGTTCCTGAAAACGAGTAACATGCTCATAAAATTAATACAGTGTGCTACCATCATGTCAGCTTTTATTGAAACCGAGCAATAAAATGAAGTTTTTTTGACAAAACCGTGAGTATAATAAATAAATATATTGGGACATCTTACACAAATCGACCTAGTCCCACGGTAAGCTCAATTAGGGCGTGTGATGTGGGTACGAGGCGACGATATATATAATAGACAGATACATATAGACACTTAAATACATAGACAGCCATGACCAAGGAACTAATATTTGTGATAAATAAATACACAAATAATGCTAACGCCGGGATTCGAACCCGGAACCTCCTCCTTCGTAGGCAGGGTCACTACCAATACCAACTAGGCTACCAAGGCTGACAAAATATGATAAGAGTATGATATGATTAAAAACTTAAATTGAAAAATTAATTAACTTTCTAAGTCGCGTATTGGTGAGCGACCCGCATAGAAAGTAAGTCCGCGTTAATAATTCACCGGCAGCTCATGGTATGCAACTTGCAGAGTGTGACAATTAAGCACACGAGCCATTCTCGTAAAAGTGGTGACATGGGTATTGGGTATTGGGTATATTTTACGGTTTTCCTATTCAGAACCAAAGAGCTCGTGATTCTAATAGATTTTTTATCTATTCCTAAAATTTTCATACAATTTTCTTATTCTTATTATTTTAAAACACGACCGACAGGCAATGACACACTTCTCGCACTAGAGCCTAAAAAAGGCACCATCTGTACTAAAAAATAATTTCGGAACACTTTTTTCTCCTATAGGTATAGAAAAAATCTGAATAGAAATAACATTTTAAAGAATTCAATTTCAATAAAGTTTCGGGTAAATTTTAAATTACTATTAATTGGCTTTCGTCATCCTCATAACACGTGCTGATTGGCATGACGCCACCGAAGTTACTGGCCTATCAGTAGACCTACTACAAACTTCGAAAATCGTTCATTTCGAGCATTTCTCTCTCTCTTTTGAAGTGCATTTCTCGCACCTATTTTGTGCCTATAGAAAATTAAATAGAAGTAAGAATTATTTTACCAATCGTCCAATATACCGCAGTGTCTCAAGTCGAAAGTCTTCACTTCACGACTTCACTCAACGAGCGATGGAGAGGGCAATGCTCGGGGTTTCTCTGCGAGATCGCATCAGGAATGACGAGATCCGCAGAAGAACGAAAGTGACTGACATAGCCCGAAGAATCGCCAGGTTGAAGTGGCAGTGGGCTGGCCATATTGCCCGGAGGACCGATGACAGGTGGGGTCGGCGTGTTCTCGAGTGGCGACCACGCACTGGACGGCGCAGCGTGGGAAGGCCCCCCACAAGATGGAGCGACGACCTGGTAAAGGTTGCGGGTGTCCAATGGATGCGGACAGCTCACGACCGATATTTGTGGAACTCTGTGGGGGAGGCCTATGTCCAGCAGTGGACGTCAATTGGCTGATGATGATGATGATGAAGAATTATTTTAATAAAAATACCATTGTGGCGCAAGTTTTAATATTAATTTTCAATATATATTTTTAGGTCTATTTATTCTTAAAACTTAAAACCGTCACTTCAGGAATAGGTACTGTTTTCTATATATAATAAAATAAAAATTAGTTCAAATTCAATTAAATAAATAAATATCTTGGGACGTCTTACACAAATCGACCTAGTCCTTATTCTTATTCTTATAATAGATAGATATGTGTAGATACTTAAATACATAGACAACCATGAGTAAGGAAAAAAAAATTGTGATAAATAAATACACAAATAATGCCCTCGCTGGGATTTGAACCCGGAACCTCCAGCTTCGTAGGCAGGGTCACTACCAACTAGGCTACAGAGGCTGACAAATATTACATATAATATCTTATTTAATATATTTCCAGTTTATTATGTTTTTAAACGTTTGGATAAGTAAAAAACAAAAATATGAATTGAACAGCTGCAAGTTCCCAGTCAATTTAGACTTATTGCTGGCACTATCGGGGGTATGCATAACATTAATTTGATCCGATCACGCGAAAACACGGTGCTCTGTTATCTGGATCTCGATTTACCATGGGTTTGGGCGATTGAAGTGAATCTCTCGCAAAGTACCATAAAATGTGAATTTCGCATCATTCTTCAGCTTCTCTCAATCGTGAGTTAGAACGGTGGGGGCACCCTCGCAAATATTATATTTATAAAATTAATATATAAAATCATTAAATAATCGAAATGTTACTTTTTATTTAATTCCATTTAAGCTGTTACAAATTTTCCTTTAATTAATGTAAAATGAAAAAAAAAGCACAAAACATTTTTAAAACTAAAATACCTACTAATAACTAACTTAAACTACAACATCCCCCACGTCGCTTCCCTGTGGGAGAGTGCCCATAACACTGGCTACATTTCCTCGCTGGATGGCAATGCCTAACCTCTGGCCAAGAAATGAGCCAGCCCTATGGTCACCAGTCACCTCAGACAGCCTTTTCCCCAACTCCTTAAAAAGTTTGAGGGCGCCCGGACCCCACGGCCCCAAAGTCTCCACCGCATATATAAAAACAATTTACTATTTCGTGCTTACTTTGATTTGTACCTCTTCACAAATACAGTTATTGCAATTTAAAAGTAGGTACACCCGCGGTCCTGACAGGCAGCAGTAGGTATACCTATAGTTAATAGGAGAGGCGCCTAGCAGTGGATGGAACTTAGGGTACCTACGTTCCATCCACTGTTAGACGTAGGCCTCTCCTATTAACTAGTTATGCAAATGAACGAATCAAATCATCAGCCTATTTCAGTACTCTACTCGTACTGGACGTATACCTCTCGTCTCTGGAGCTAGGCTAGAGGATTGGCGATCGTAGTTAGTGTGTCCACTATGATCATACTGCTGCCCATCATCAATCTTCAATAATTGTGTGGTCATTGATCCCTTAGCTTAGTCGACTCTTCGAATATGCGACTGGACGACACCCATGAAAAGTGTTGGGGTGGTGACAAATGTTTTCTTACTGTCGTCACCAAGTGGCGAATGGACGCATTAGGAGGTAAATGCCCATAATCGCCACATCGGGCAAACGGTTTGTGGTGAATTTTTAAACCGCAAATAAATTACATATAGTTTTCTTGGAAAAATACCAAATCCTTCGTAGACTGAACCATGAGCGTATAGAGAAAACCATGCATGCTCTCGCAACTTGATCCCACGAATCCCAGGATAGGTAAAGTCTCCACCATAAATATACTATAGGGTACCACAATCTCCAGGCCATAAATATACTATAGGGTACCACAATGATTCAGTTTATGACCTAATTCGAATAGCGAATGTGTCAGTTCCATGGAACCTAAACCGAAAGTAGCCCCCCCTGACGTTTGTTTTTATACGAGCAGGACTAGTATGAATCCATTCCAAGTTCTTGCATTGAGCATCTTCAATAAAGAAACTAAGTACATGCATTTTCACTTCAACCAAACCAATGGTAAGGTAACTGCACATTGTTCTATTATCTCTGGTTAGGCTAGGTTATGAATTTGTGGACAATTGTGTGTGAGTCACATTTCCATGTTATTCAATAACATGGGTTGGTATTTTTTTGAAATAGCCTATTTGGTTTTAGAATTATAACTAACGTGAGACTCATACATATCTAAATATTTATCAAACGGGTTACTCACGTAATTTAAGTCGATAATTGCTCGACATATTTCGATCCATTTAGAGGATCCTCATCATGGAGTACCCGCGACAAAAGTCCGACGTGTACTGCGGGCTTGCGCTCTGCTAGAGCGCGTGCTGGCGGGGGTGGCGAAGGAGGAAAACTACCCTCATTGTCACTTTTGATTGATTGAAATGGATCGAAACATGTCGAGCAATTATCGACTTAAATTACGTGAGTAACCCGTTTGATAAACATTTAAATAGCCTATCTGGTGTCCCACTGCTGGGCAAAAGCCTTCCCTCTCGTCCTTCAATCGTCCCTATGAATAGCCAGTTCCCTCTACTTCACGTCGTACGCGTCCATGTCGTCCCGCCATCTCCTCTTTGGTCTGCCTCTCCTCCGTTAGCCATCTTGTGGCTCCCAGTCAGTTTGGATTTTAGCCCAATACGTCGGATGCATTCGGCAGACATGGAAAATATAAATTTCTTATTAAGTAGTTGAATACTTAAAACACGGCACACAGGGAAGTTTCTGGCGAGCTGTTGTGGAATAACGACCCCACGGACCCGAGTGCTCTTTTTTTCCGAGGGGTTTTCGTGGATCAGAGTGGAACCCCTTAGTGGACCAGTAGGACTCTAAGCTCTGGCTTGCCGTAATTAGCCGACCAGAGAAGAGTCGTTAGAGCTATATGCTCCAGGGGAAGAATTATTGTCAATTTGTGTAAGACGCTAGTTGGTGCAGTGGCTGTCAAAACCACTCTGTAACACCCCTGAGTATGTCACGGCATTTATGTAAAGAGCAATGTAAACATATTATCAAACCGCGATGAGAATGGGATTCGAAAGTACTGTTGACACTACAGTGTATAAGTCAATCTAGGATATATTCATAGTTATATTCATATAATCATACTTTACGTGCAGAGACTTACAGACAATATATTAATTATAATCACTCACTACATCTATAAACAACTCTTTTCTTGGTAAATGTTGCGTCATTTGTTGTGTCAACTTTCTAATACCCTTCTGATTCCGGTTTGATAATACCTTTTAATGAATACCTGAGCTCTAGTGGACACCACAGCTAGGCAAACGCAGCTTAGGACGTCCACCGACAAGATGGACAGGCGACCTTATGAAGGTCGCCGGGATACGCTGGATGCAGGTCGCATCTAACCGGTATATGTGGAATTCCAGAGGGGAGGCCTATATTCAGCAGTGGACGTCTTATGGCTGAGATGATGATGATGATGAATGAATACCTATTGTTTTTTTTGTGCACGTACTTGTAATGACCTTTTGCCTGATAGGGTAAAATTGGTTGATATCACACGAGTGTTGAGCACTGCAACCACATGTGGTATCCCACACACCAGTGGCTTGAAATGAGGCCAAAACTGATAATAATAACTCATTTATACTACCAGAGTGTCCAAATCATAGGTACACGACTAAAAATGTATTGAATGAGTTCGAAGGAAGCGTTGTGAGAATAAGGTAATGATGAGCTCATAATGTATTAAGTTTATAAGCGAGTAGGTATAAGATAAAGTTATTATAATATTATGCATGCTTTATTTTGTTTCCATTTTTTTGTATCTTAATCCTAACATACTACCAACTTTTATGTTGTGGCTTACTCAATTTACAATCAACGACAAAAAAACAATATAATCAATATATCTAACATTGATTTTGTGTAAGTACCTATATTTACAGTTCAATTCATAAATATGTAGGTATACAATTGTGCACCTTATTTTTTTTTGTTGGGGCATTCAACACAACATAAGAAATATATAAAACTGATTGTACCGCAAACAAAGCTAATAAAAGATGTCCACAAAAATACAAATAACATGCAATAACAAAACAAGATAGAGCGTGCGCATTACGTCAGGTCCAAAACTTCGAAGTGCCATCTGTACTAAAAAACGTCGTACGAGACACCTGCAAAAACGAAATTCGTAACTCGTGTCGATTTAAAACATCGCCACTCGTTTCGAATTTCATGTTTTTCGCACTTGTGTCGTAATGTACTATTTTAACTCGCGTCGCCCTCGTTTCACTCGGGCTCCAACTTTCACCTTCGTCGATTTTTCCACTTGCATCGAAATGTAGTAACTATTCTATACTCTACTAGGGACATACCTAACACAGAATTATTTTCACGTGACCAACCAAGGTACTTTATTTTGACGACTGACATTGCTCACTCTAACCGCAGTATTTCAAGCATTTCGTCTGATCTCAGAAAACCGCAAATAACACAAAGGTTTTTACCGTAAAACACATAGACGGTACACCTAATAAAATCTGAGACCGGGTAGCCGAGTGGTTTTGGTATCAACCGTGCAAGCTGAGACCGTGGGTTCGAAATTCACCTCGGACGATGGCGAATTTGGCGAATAGGTATATTTTTGTTTTTTTTTTGTGCACACATAAGATACTCAAGAAAATACATAACAATACTTACAATACCTACATTGATTGTGCCTTTGAATATACTTTGACGTCACGTGCACTTAGTCAAAAATAACGATAAACATGGAATTATGTTTACATTTAGGTACAATAAACGATTATACTAAGGTGAGAAATAAAATGTGGTCTAAATAATAGAATTAAAATTATAAATTGTTTAACCTATTCTTTCCAAAGTTGCCCCGTCTATGAGATTCAGGCTTTAGGTACCTACTGCATCATCAAATTAGGGGAACATGGGAAAACTTACACTAAGTACCTATCGAAATAGGAGCACCAACCTACTACCTACTTACATTGCTATGTTTTTTTATCATAGACAATTTATCATAGGCAAGTAAATAACTGTTAACAAAATTTGGTTGGTCAGATGGTCAGAATCTACTTGTCATTCTGTTATTCAATAGACAAATTTACTACACATGATAAACGTGGGCTTTCAATATCTATTAGGTCATTGATGACATAATTTACGTAACAATAAATAAACTCAAGGGTAGCCTTGACAAAACATCGAACAAATTGCGTTAGCATTACGTAAGCCTTTTACCCTTTGTATGGCTTGTCAAAACACCCCTATTCTGTCACAAAGACTCTGCAAAAAGGTTAATTTGCTTATAAATAAGTACATACATACATGTTAGAATAATAACTCAATTTTCAAGACATTGTGGAAAAAAGCATTGTAATCAGTATGAAAAATAGTTTCAAAGAAAAGCCTTAGAAATACCTATTTGACAATATAATGGAATACAATGTACATTATTCGTTTGGAAAAAAAATATAAATTTATTCAGGGCGCCTCAAATGCGAGTGCAGACTAAAATATCTACACAATTATAGTAATTTTCGTAGCGTCTCTAAAAAGGGCGTCACTTCGTTTTGTGTT
This sequence comes from Thaumatotibia leucotreta, assembly GCA_025490895.1. Lineage (NCBI taxonomy): Eukaryota > Metazoa > Arthropoda > Insecta > Lepidoptera > Tortricidae > Thaumatotibia > Thaumatotibia leucotreta. Next base: position 8,136 of record JALPQI010027062.1, read on the forward strand.
ATACTGGTTGGATTAACAAGGGGGGAGGGATACCTTTAGTAAAACCAGGAGATACATCATCATCTAATCATCTTACAGCAGATCAGCTTGAACCGCTTCATCCGATCTCGCTGAAGCGCACATTTTGTAGAAGTGTTCTATCTAGGTGGCTTATGAATCTTATGATGGTAACGCGTGCCCTTTATCCTGCTACTCATCACTTTCGTACTAGCATAGGTACTTGTTAAAACCTGACGGCAACAATGACAAACGATTAAACACGGGACCATCATAAGCCTACAGTACAGTAATAGTACATTGTCCATCAAAGGAGGTAAGTAGCTACGGAATTACTAACGAGAGTTAGATGCCCGACGCCGGAGACGGAGGGCTTTTAATGACTCGAGTTAGTATTCCGCTTACCGACCGTGATGCATACAATGTTTTTCATCACACTTGCCGACAAGAACTTATTTTTTATGACAAAATATTATTAAATGACGTAATGACATTTCTATTACTCCCTGGGGAATTTCACTTTTCTATTACTCCCACTTTGCATGCAAGCAATGGCGCGCTTATACAGCAAGTAAGGTGAAAAAACTATTGGTATTGTCCGATCTCCTTAACGCTTCATTCTCTTTGTAATCAATACAATCGGAAAAATATCACTTAGACGCGAGAAAGCCACGTGTTGCTGTCAAACACGAGATGTGCTTGCTGAGGCGACTGTAACATGAAACCTAAGTAAGGTTTAAGAAAAGTAAAATTAGAGATTACAGATAAAATGTAGAAACAGCCGAAAGTCTAATATGCAACAATGCTGATCGACAAATCGTCAAAACAAATTCAATTTAGGTCCCAATTTGAGTGTCAATTGTTTGATATTTGAACTCTATCTGTTTCGGTAGTTACGCAGTATTGCACTGTCCCCGACAATATGCAACATATTATTAACCTCCGTATCCGTATTGCAGAAAAAAATCCGCTTGATTTATAAACCTCAAGGGCTTGTAATTGAGCGATTGAGAAATTACATAATTATAAGTGAATAGAGACGTTGGAGCATGGTATTCTAAGATAGTATAGTATGTGAATAAGAACATTATGATACAAGTGCGAAATTGGCGAAATTTTAGTGGCGATAAATTAAAACTCGACCGAAGGAAAGTGTTTTAAATCGACACAAGTTACGAATTTCCTTCTTGCACGTGTACAACGTTTTTCAGTACAGATATCCTTCAGAAGTTTCGACCCGGCAAGAAATGTGCCACGTCTCACATTAGTGCCTAAACATTCAGCATCTGTGGGTACTGAAAAGATGTTTTCATCACACTTGCTGTCTAAGCGCGCCATTGCTTGCGCGCGTAGCGGGAGTAATAGAAAAGTGAAATTCCCTAGGGAGTAATAGAAATGTCAGTACGTCATTTAATAATATTATGTCTTAAAACTTATTTTTTTGTCGGCAAGTGTGATGAAAAACATTGTATGCATCACGGTCGGTAAACGGAATACTAACTCGAGTCATAAAAGCCCTCCGCCTAACGGCGTCGGGCTTCTAACACTCTCGTTAGTAATTCCGTACTTACCTCCCTTGATGCACAATGTACTATTAGTGATGTTTCTGACGGTAAATAATGTTGCCACGGAACTGTAAAAGGTAGTTCTATGCGATTTTTCTGTCGCAGCAATCAAATCATTACCATTCCCAAATTATTGACGAACTGCGTATAAATAGTGGAGTCATTTTCGGTTATCTTGTAGCGAACGCATGTTTATCTGCTATTCTGGCATAATAGTCTCGTTTGCTTTTATGAAACGGAAAATAAAGTGGTGATGGTATAAAACACCCTAAAAGGACTGTCAATGTTTTCACTGCATAGAACATTAATACAAATATTGTCTACAACCTTCAGAAATGCTCTGCTATGGGTGATGCATTTGTATACCGCGTGCAGTTTCCTCGTGACATGCAACTGCAAATCGGATGCGATTAAATTGCGTAACAAGGTCGGAGGACCTTGCGGGCACGGCTCTCAGTAATGACAATGGCATTCATTAGTTTCATTACTGATAGTGCAACTACATGCTATCTGTATTAGGTACTTATCAGTTCTGAAACTGAGAGATATTTATAAAAAATGCTGGTGGTAGGACCTCGTGCATGGTCCGCCCAAATAGCTACCACCGTCTTATCCGTTAACCTGCAGTACTGACTGTGTTCCGGTTTGGGGGTAAGATAGCCGGTGTAATTACTGGCATAGAGGCAATCCATCTAAGTCCTCAGGGTAAGCAGCGCATAGGCTATTTTTTGGTCACTGTCCATGGGCCTCAGTTCCCGCTTTCCATCAGGTAGTTTGAGAGCTCAGCTGTCTACCTTCGTCACATAAATATATATATATATATATTTATGTGACGGCAGTGAGAATACATTTGTCACCATCCCAACTCCTCCTGCGGGTGTCGTAAGAGTCGACTAAGGGATTGAAGTGTCACTGACCATTCTACAAGATTGATGATTGGCAGCAGCGTCATCATAGTAGTGGACACATTCCTGCGATCGACAATCCGTTTGCTCAGCGTGGCGATTATGGGCATTTACCTCCTAATGCGTCTATACGCATAGTTAATAGGAGAGGCCTTCGTCCAGCAGTGGACTAACATAGGCTGATGACGATGATGATGATATACTAAACTGAAGAACTAAGCTGACATAGTGTGAATGGGCTTACAGTAGAAGATGCCCAGGATCGCGCAAAGTGGAGGAAATGTAGCAGGAAAGCGGACCCTGGCAAAGGCCGGGATAACGCTAGGTAGAAGAAGAAGAATACTAAACTAATACAAACTATAACTAAACGGTTAAACTCTCGTGTATTTAGTCAGATACGCGCGACATGTTTCGGAGAGCCTAAGCGCCGCGCCCGAGATTCGCGATGATCTAAAAAGGTGCGTTCAAACCAAAAGAGCATTCGCTGTTCTATCCCCCGTTCTACGAAATAAACCAATCACGTTTTGTGTAACGATCGAATTCCGTAAAGTGTGGGGTTAGAATAGCGAATGCTCTTTTGGTTTGAACGCACCTAAATGGAGATCTAGGCTCTCCGAAACGTCGTAACCGTTTAGTTATAATTTGTAGTAGTTTAGTTGTAGTAGTAGTAGTCTTATATATTTATGTGACGAAGGTAGACAGCTGAGCTCTCAACCTACTTGATGGAAAGCGGGAACTAAACCATAACGTAAGTTTAACCGTTTTAATTATATTTACAGTTATTACGTCTCACGAAAGTTTGAGAGATATTTATTTTATTTATTAACTGTGTCCTCATTCTCATTGCAGAAACTAGACAATAGACATGAACACAAACTGCGTGGTGACGGCAGTAAGAATATGTTTATGCCACTACCCCGACTCTTCCCGTGGATATGGTTTATTGAAGATTGATGATGGGTAACACCATTTTCATAATAGACACACTACAGCAACATTCGAACGTTTATGAATAACCTTGAGATTTTAGGTAAATATGAATGTTATAATTATAACAGCACATTATTTATTTACTCCGTTAAAGTAAACTATAATTTCTCTGGCACTAACCCAAGTCCAAGACACGTGAGGTGATGACTTGATGACAAAAGACTGAGCCATGTGACAGAAAACAAATAGATTATAATATATCAAAAGTTTGCCAAGCGTAAACGTCATTTGGGAATAGTCGCCATCAAACATATCGAAGCGGCGTTGATGGTCAAAAAGTTGGAACTTGCACTCTAACGCCATGATAATAACGGCGTGCTCAGAAGTTTATGAGCACCCTGGCTGCTCCGATATATACGATGGCGACTGAACATCGCGATATGATAACGATTTCAATTTAACATCTTACCCACCGCCATATTTGCCGTCATCATTATCTTATCGTATTGTAGTATCTTCGTCTTGGTTTATTTCGTATATGTAGGTATCGTATGTGTGTATTTAGTTTGTATTTGCTTTACCTACGTGTTTTTATTTTTGTTTTTATGTTTGTGTTGTTTGAAGTATCGCTGACCATTCAATTATTAGCAGAAATCGGACAGATGTGCGTCATTGTTCGCAATAATATGGACATGACACCTAATAATATAATAAATAAATAAATATCTTGGGACATCTTACACAAATCGACCTAGTCCCACGGTAAGCTCAATTAAGGTTTGTGATGTGGGTACCAGGCGACGATATATACAGGGTGTTTGGGATAACGATGTACGAATTTCTGGAGGTGGTAAAGGAGACTAATTGGAAGAGTTTGAAGCCTATTTACCTTAGTCCAATATGTGACAGATTTTTTTTCAAATAAAAAAAAATTGAACTCACACTTGCCTACTAACTACAAGAAACTTATTTTTCCCCTCACTAGCTCGTAAAGTGCTCGTTTATACTTTAATACGAACGTGTAAAAACGCATATTATTCACTTGTGTGGCAAAGTAATGACCTTGGTTTTGGAATAACAAAACGTAAAATGCTCATGGATATTGTTCCATATTAATGATAATTAAATAATTTGTTTGAGAATTTAGTGTAAAATACAAACCTTTTTATAATATGATGATTTTAACATATAAATCCTTAAATTCCATAAGTAACAATTGTTTTAGTGAATGATGATAAGATGACTAGATGCAATCACAAAACGCAGAAAATGTCAACGTCAACTTTGTCAAAGAATATTATAGGTTATAATCTTTATTTACCGACTCGAACACGCATAAAAATAGTAAACTAAACAACTTTCAGGGTGCTCTGTTATAATTTTGTAAAAATAATGAATGAGAATGATTTAATAATGCATTGGCGTTGTTGTGCAACTACAGGAATGTGTTAAAATCGTGATCGTCACAAAATCTTGCATTAAATACATGATGCATTTGGAAAATTATTATCACTAACCCGATGATGATTGTAATGTGAACAAATAATTACCTTTTTTGAGTTTCCTCGCTATAGTGAGGGGAAAAGTTTTGTGTTACACACGGGTGCAAATGTATTTTACTTCTCGTATGTTAAAACACTCGCTGCGCTCAGGATTCTATTTTAGAACCACTCGCTTCGCTCGTGGTTCAACTATAGAATCCTTTCGCTTGCTCGTGTTTCAATTTCATACTCGCGGGTAAAATACAACTTTGCACCCTTGTATAACAAATAACTATTGTTTGGTGACGGCGTTCAACAATTGATCGACGATAACTTTTAAACTGATTGCTATTTTGTTGTACTTTTTTTTGTAATCAAAACCTAGAAAATTAAGCATGTTTTTACACGAATAGGAAGACTCATATCCCGACTACTTCTTTTTTCACAGGCCGATAAAGTTTAATTTAAGTACTGTTAGAAATCAGTAATGATGAACTAGAAAAATTATTAAAAAAAATGTTGTGTGTGGCAAGTGGGAGTTCAATTTTTTTTTATTTATTATTCAACTAATTGTTATGTTAATTATAAAAAAATCAATGCTATTTATTGCATATTTTGTTTTAAATTTAACTTTTTAAGTAAACTTTTGGTATAAAATTAAACATTTTGAAAAAAGTGATTAAAAAAAAACTGTCACATATTGGACTAAGGTAAAAGGGTTCAAACTCTTCCAATTAGTCTCCTTTACCACCTCCAGAAATTCTTACATCGTTATCCCAAACATCCTGTATACTTACTCACCATTTTTCCGATAGAAAACTCTCTTGGCCAAAATGGGTCTTTCTGACAGCATAGACTGTAGAATGTGTGGCGAAGAAGAAGAGACAATGAAACACTTGATGTGCGAATGTCATGCCCTCGCCAGACAAAGGATGAAAGACTTCGGAACTAGTTATCTAGAACCGAAGGAGGTCAAAACGCTACTGCTAGGGTCCATCCTCAAACATATTGACTTGATAGAACAATCCCTGGGGTAGGCGAAACAGGGGGCAATTACACAAAAGATCCCAATGGGTCGAAGTGTATCCGTAAGGGCCCCGCAAATAAGATAAGATAAGATAGTAGGCAAGTGTGAGTTCAATTTTTTTTTTATTTAAAAAAACTGTCACATATTGGACTAAGGTAAATAGGGTTCAAACTCTTCCAATTAGTCTCCTTTACCACCTCTGGAAAAAACCCAAATCGTTATCCCAAACACCCTGTATAAATTAATAATATATATATTAATAAATATATATATATATATTATCTTTAACCCTCAAAAATTCATTTTTAGAAATTGGCAAGTATAATACACACTGAAAAAAATATTTACCAAAGTTACTTAGGTTGGCTATATTACGAGGAAACTTTGATATATGTAACAAATACTTGCTATCAAATTTACAAAACTAAAAAGGTTGAAGTCGATACCAGAGTTCTGGTTATATCAACCAAGAACATTGTACATTATACCAAACGACTGGAG
>JALPQI010027063.1:0-10010 GCA_025490895.1 Thaumatotibia leucotreta
ATGTTGTTGCACCTTTACTGAGGCTCTACCGAGAACCAAGACTGACGAATTGCTTCTTTCTTGCGCTTCTGAATTCGTACGTAAGTGTGATAAGGAGGCAACATATCGACTGTGGTTCCAGGTAGGCCAACTGCCTCGTAAGCGAAAAACGGGCGGATTAAAGAAATGTTAATGTGGTGGGCAAACTTTTTGGGTGTTTGGTGTTTGCATCATACCGCTATCGGTTTATCGAGTAATACAGATGACGATTTTCCAGGCCGATGTCGGCCTTTCGTGGGTCTGACTATGTGACACCCTCTCTCGCTGCCTTCAGGGAAGATTATAATTAAGGTGTCAATCCTAACCCCCATGCGCTTGCATTTCGCAATTTTTGCACCTCAACGTCAAATTTCAATAGTAACATCAGTACTAGGTATATAGTTACTTAGATACGCTGTGAAAAAGAATAACGTAAGGTAAGGTGGGGTAAGATGAAACGGTTTTTTTTAATGGGGCAAGACAAAAAGAAAAGAAATGGACTTTGTTGACAAATTACTGTTAAGGTATTTCTATTGATCTGTGTTTTCCCTTAGGCTGGGTTGGACATCCAAATCAAGGAATTAGATTGGATGACGTGTGGCCTACAATCTGGTATCTAAAAGGTGTTATGCGCATTTGCATGTATACATAACTATATAATTATATGGTACCTAGGTACCTACAGCAAACAGAAAAGTATCAGGGATCAGGTACATTTTTTAGAACTTTGTAAATAAACCTCTTATTACTTGGATACCGATGATATATATCAAAGTTTTCTGTCCGATTCTGCCTGAAGCTGTTTAACAACTTTGGAACTCTTGGGTGAAAACTACGATTTGCATTAATCACAATACCATTACAACTTTCCTAATACGAAGCAACTAAAATCTATATTGGTTGCCCGTGCCTAGTCATAACTGTCATAAGAAAATTTATTTATCTGACACCTTCCTAAATCTAAGAATTATCAGTTAACCCCAAAAAAGTACTATGTATCTAGTTAAATATGCCATCTACCTACGAAAAACCCATCTACCATTGGGTACATTTGTCTATTTAAACTTATTTGTTCATGAAACTCAGGTAATCGTAAACCCCATTGAAACATCTCCCTTGATCCCTTCATAATTTCGTATGAATTGAACTAATGAGTTATTTGTAGTTAAATGTAGGTTGACTAGATGGCGACTCTTGGTCGGTGTTCAGTGATAAAGTAGAACAGACTGCGGGCTTCGTGCGAGAGCAAGCGAGATCACTATATGTCATTGCTACGCCTACACAGTGAACGGCGCCGCACGCGCATAAAAAAATCGTTCGACAAGAGCGCATGCGCGGCGCTATACTCGCCCACAACTTCACTTCGGTCAACTTCGTCATTTAGTGGTGTTTGAAACGTCGATGTGTGTGGAAGTGAAGTTTAACTTTTCTAACATACTTATCTCAATAAAATAACAATAACCAAGTAACAAAAGTACAATATCTTATTTGAACGTGTTGAATAGACATTTTACGTGACATTAGTTGTTGAAATAGTATTCAAAATGTGTGATAATAACAATCCTTCGACGCAAAGTATAGCGGACTACTTAGCTCAGTTGCTCAAAGACAGGAAGCAACTGGCCGCGTTCCCGAATGTTTTCATGCACATGGAGAGACTTTTGGATGAAGGTAGGTGGAGATGATAATCTGTTGTCCAAAAGAGGCGATTTAGCGAAAGTGCCGACATTATCAGCGAATTTTGTCACCGAGCACCGAGGTCAATATAAATTGGATGCGTCGACAACTAGCCGACAAATGTAACATACAACGCACACGATATTAAGTTTATTTTTGTCTTCGCCCGACGAGTTATGGTCCAGTGGTGTTTGTAACGCGATCCTTTATTACGAAAAGCGATATAAATCTCTACATTTTATCCGTCGCGTCGGCGATTTGCGGTCAGTTAGATTGTCGCCGAGGAAAGAGACTGGTGAAATGAACGGGTTTAGAACGTTCCTCATTTGACAAGGCAGCTGTTGTAAATAAATCTCCGTTAATCACCGCAGTGGAGACATCGATGTGTGAGGTTATGTACCTACTTATGTAATATTGGGGGCATGCCGTGCAAAGGATATTGGTCGCCCTGTAACCTGTTGTAGGGCCGCGCATTCCGTGGGACTGGCGGAATGTCGCCGCGCGTAGGTACCGTACGGTCGGTCTACATGAGATGTGTACGGCCGGCCGCGGCGCCGGCGCACGCCGTAGCCTTGTTTTATTGCAACCAGCCCGCGGTAGTAGCCCTTATCTCGGCTACTTACGCCGCCTTACAGGCGTGTCTCTGTTTAGATTTCAATTAAACAAGTTGCCTTTTGTGTAGATATGAATGGTAGGTACAGATTGTTTTTATTATAAAATTATAGGTAGGCAGCGAATCTAATTTACCTACATTAAGGAAATTTGTAATTCGATAATCTAATCAATTGCTAAATAATTAAAACATTATTTAATTTAGTACCTGAACCGATGTACCTATAGTTCGTTACACTCTAGAAGAAGAAGCAGATTTGTCGAAAGTAACCTTTAAAGATATTAAAATACGAATCAAAGAACACGCCTTAATGAGTAAACAATTATGAATTGTATTTTCCCATTATTTAAAAATATTTAGGTACTCTGTCCTGTTTGTCAGTGCACCAATAGTCTTATGTTATGTCGTAGGTAACTCATCTTACTCATAGCCGGAAAACCCCAAATTAGACAAAATTAAATTAGATTAGGATTTCCTATCCTATGAGTATCATGTATTATTTATCTGGTGATTTATCTGTAAAGTAATAACGAGCATAAATGTACCTACTGTAATTTTGTTTCTCCGACTGCCAATTAGTATGGGACCGGTCTGAAAATCAGCGCCTGGCACCCCGGCCTGGCATACGCTGAGACTGGTACCCTTTGCCCTTAGTAATATTTTGTCCTAACTAATTTATTTGTACTGTTTTATTTTTATTGTTTTGTATAAATTCATAGTTTGTTTATTTTTTATGATATTATAGATTTTAAGATATATTTGTGGCAATAAACAATTCTTATTCTTATTCTTATTCTTATTCTATTATAGAGTTTGGTTATTACAAGTTGGTCATTAAATTATTCATGTTATACATACCTACTCCAACATTTAATTAAATGTATTAAATAGCTTACTCAGATTATCAAAAACTACAGGTACTTTATATTATAACATTGTCAACGGAATTCCGTTAAAACATTGTTAGGTGATGGATGCTCTAACTGATTTTAATATATTTTATTTATTATAATAACATGCACTTCTTATTTTCTTGCGAAATGAAATGACGCTAAGCAATTCTGCCACCATTTAAAAGTATGTATGAATATAAATAATAATGAATGTTGTTGTTGTCGTAAAAAGTTGGGCAAGGTTAGGTTTTGTCTTGATTTATTTCTAAGATCGAACTTAAGCAACCCTGTATACCTAAGTAGGACCTTAGAACTCATAAAGTACCTATATATTTAATAAAAATAATAGTGCAAAAATAAACTTAATTACTTATTAAAAATGTTTACTTTCAAATTATTCCGGACTCTCAATAATTATACCGCGTTTGGGTCTAGTACCTAGACCTCGAACCACGATCAACGTGTTGTCTCTGTTGTACTTGTTAATTCGATATTTAGCGTGACAGGGAGGCCACACGTCAGTAGTTTTTTTTCAGTAGGTTCACAGCTTTTGAAATAACTGTGTGCTTAGCAAAGTTGCCAAGCGCTAAATTAGTAGCGTGTCGTAGTTTTCCTTCTTTGTCACTCTTTCAAATTAGTGCGACAAAGACAGTTAGCTGCCTTTCGTTTACGATTGACGATTAAGCGTTAGCGACTGGTAAGTTGTCTAAGCACCGTGAGCACCTTAGACCCTTCAAATATAGAATAAAATTAAATAAAATTTTATTTAAAATGTCTCTCTTAGGGTTGCCACCTTTTTAGGGTTCTGTAACCAAAATGGCAAAAACGGAACCCTTATAGTTTCGCCATGTCCGTCTGTCTGCAGCATAGCTCAGTGGCCGTTTATACTGGAAATCTGCAATTTGGTACAGGTATACATATTAATCATGCCAACAAAGTGGTACAATAACAACTAGAAAAAAAAAATTCGTTTACCTCCTCAACTGGTAAAGTGAGGATGATTTTGTTTTTAGTTGCCGTAATCCTATAGTGTGGGGTATCATTGAATAGGTCTCTTACAAAGAATAAGGGTCTTAAAATAAAGTTTTTTTCTAAAGTCAATATTTTCGGAGATAATCGCACCAGAAGAAAAAAAAAACTATGTGGGGGGCTGGGGGAACACAACTTTCGATCCGTAAGCCAAAAAAACATGAAAAAAAAATCATGAATAGTGGGTTAATAGAATAATTAAAAAAAAAAACTATTTTGAACATAATTGGGCCAGCCGCTTTTATAGCTACGGAACCCTACACTGAGCATGGCCTGACATCCTTTTGGCCGGTTTTATTTTAAAGACAAAATAGTATTTTTATGTAAAAAAAGTACTTACATGAAAAGTTAGGAAAAAATAGTACATTTATCAAATTGTAGTTCCGTTTCAAAATTCCAAACAATCACAAAATTGAAGCCACTGGCAATATAATAAAAATATTGTATTTTACGTAGGTACTATATTGTTATTGTATATTATATAGTATAGTATTAATACAAGGTGCCCACGAGGAAAGGGATAAATTCTAACAGCATATTCCTTGAGACTAAAAGAAGCAAAAAATATTAAAAGAGGTTTGGTCAAATCTGCAAAAAAAATTTTTTTTTTAGTTTTTTTTGATGTTTTGAATGCCTTAATACACAAAAAAAGGATTGTATTAATCAAACTGTCGCAAAAATGCACTTTAAAGTTTTTTTTTACATTTGCTAGGTAATTAAAAATATTTTTGTTCATTTTATTTCTGTCAATTAATTGTGACAAGACTAAGACAACCTGGTGACAAAATCGTTTTCTAAAATGAGTTTATCATAGCGTAACGGTCAAAAAATCAAATTTTCTCTTAAAATAGACTGAATCCAGAAAACTTCTTATGACATTTTTAACTTCAAAACTCAAAACTTCCCTTTCCTCGCGGGCACCCTGTATAGCACGATATATTATAGTACGGGTGGCAACCCTACTCTTATGTGTCCTATCTATGTATCTACGACCTTATTTAATATGCAATGAATCATAAATCAATTAAAATTAAATTGAGAGTGATTCACTTTAATGAGGGCCGCCTGGTGTTTTAATTCTTATTAAAATCTTGCTTCTTCAACCTTGAAATTACTGTGTCAATTTTGCCATTTTGAACAAAAGAAAATTTCAATGAAAATATGTCTATCTGTGCGACCTGCTTACGAGTTAAAAATCATTATTATCCAAGTCACGTCTAGTGGCAAAGCAAGGTCTATTGGGGCGACATTGTCGACTGTCATATTTGCCGTCACCATAAATTACTGTTACCTTTTTTACTAAACTACAGCCATTCATAAAACCAGGTCCGAGTTTCGTACAAAAGCCGAATACCTAGAGATTCTGGTATGTACTCTGGAACGACTATTTGTATCTATGTTTGGTTAGCCAATACTCGTAAGTATTTTTCATCACACTTGCTGTCTAAGCGCGCCATTGCTTGCTCGCGTAGCGGGAGTAATAGAAAAGTGAAATTCCCTGGGGAGTAATAGAAATGTCAGTACGTCATGAAAAACATTGTATGCATCACGGTCGGTAAGCGGAATACTAACTACTAACTCGAGTCATAAAAGTACTTACCTCCCTTGATGCACAATGTACTAATAACTACAGTACTTACAAACGTTGCATTGCGACATAAGATAAATTGTAGGTGTGTATTATGGGCAAGATAATTCAATCAAACCTGGTAGTCCCCAATTCCCTACACATCATCATCATCATCAGTTATGCCCTTAGTGCTGAAGATCGTGATATCATGCATGTCCTTCTGTTGAAGACCAGGTTCTTCCATCGGCTTCCGGCCTTCGCCAAGATAAGTAGGTAAGTAGGTACACAATCTACTTATCCGTCGTTATTTAACTCGTTATTATCGCAGTTATGATTTTCTACGCTATTGAAAACATGTTACAGTTCAAATTTAAACGAATATTTTTTTTTTAGTGAGCTTTGAAAGAGTTAATAATCGTAATCGCGTAAACTGAGGTACCTACGTCTAAATATTATGCTGGCGTTTCGGGCATGACGTTACATCTGCAGTCGCAGACTGTGTCATTTTCCCTAAAAATAATGAAAACGACGACAACAACGTATAAGGTGCAATCTGCGGTTGTTTTGTCATCGTAGATAGCACTTTATACGTTGTTTGTAGGGTTGAATCTGCTATGAAAAAGATTGCACCTCGAAACGTTGTTGTCGTCGAAAAATGCTTCCAGAGGGCCTAGTGTAGGTAATAACTTATAAAAAACGTCTCGAATCGCGTTTACGTTTTCATCGTCATTTGTATGAAATACAAAGGCCCTCTGGCATGCCAACGTTGGCGCTGCAGCCCTAGTAAAAGTGGTTCTTATCTACTCGTACATTAGCAATTTTGACAATCTTCGAAATATGCTGTCGACTAAAAGCGTATTAAATGAGTATCTAGTTAAGTTTAAACTCAAGCTAATGCTAAACCATTTAGTCCAAATTATGACTACATAATGATATTATGTAATATTACAATTTATTTGTATTACACAATTTTGCTAGAAATATGTAGTATCCTACCTACGCGGCAAAACACCAATCGATGGGCCATATTCTGCTTGCTCAACTCTTAAAAAACTTGTTGATTTAACATTTACCATAAAGAGCAAGAGCTCTCGAAACAGCTAGCGACTCATTATTTAATTCAGTATTGATAGTTCTGCATGTATTTGAGGTTGACTTATTTGAATTAGGTTACTATTGTGAAATATCCTAGTGTGCTAATAGTAGGTACATGGTGCACCTAGGGAGGCTAGTAGGTACTACTAGCGAGAATATGTTACTAGCCCGACGCTAGGCGGAAGGCTTTTAATGACTCGAGTTTGTAATCCGCTTCCCGATCGTGATGCATGCAATGTTTTTCATCACATGAAGGAAATGTGTTTTAAGACAAAATCATATTAAATAACGTACTAGTTAACATTTTTATTACTCCCTAGGGAAATTCACTTTTCTTTATCTCCCGCGTTAGCGCGCTTAGAAAGCAAGTGTGATGAGAGATCGAGTATTATACTCTTTGTAAACGCAACCCTTGAAGTTAGAATCACTATATCAGTATCACTGTTGCAAAAATTATGTACTGTTAAATCATTTGGCGCCGTCCAGATATAAAACTAAGGCAGATCGTATTTTATGGTATATTTGACACGCCGGAGACGAGAAGAGTTGACGAAAATATCGACTGTAAGCTGACAGGCGACAGACGGAGTATCATGTTACCCCTACTTATGGAACTACCTATGCTGGAAAAGAAAACACCATTATTACAATGACTTGCATCTCAAGACGAAAACCGAGCCGACAACTATTTATGTTCTTAATTATTTCTGAAATGTCATCTGAAGTTCAACGACGAATCCAGCCTGGATGTAACATTTGCCACATTGTTGTTCCTTGACATTTAACAATAGAAAATCATCACAAGCAATTTCATTTGATCATGTTTACATATTGTACTGAGCAATTGGGCTGTTTACATTCCGACTACATCCAATGTGAACATCGCTAGATAACAATGTGGTCTCGAAAGTAAATATACCAATTTGTCAGTCGCAACAATACTCGTACCGATAATATTTGATGTAGCTACTACTTGATAAGGGCCATCAATGAATAATCATATTGCAATTGAACGGTTATGGATAAGAACCAAAAGAATAAGGATAAGTAGTTAATATAAGTGCTTACCAGATTTATAAAGATAAGGTTTATCAGTCATGTTTCACATGCCCCATTTGCAGATTAAACTGAGATAAGAGGAGAGATAAAATGAGTTTAATAGCCTTAGACCTATTCAATACGTAGGTATACAAAATAAATTAAATAACTTGCTACTCATTGTGTCGTAATACTCAAGCTATTTTGTATAATCTCATTAAAAATAAACCTTTGTTTGTCAAGTTTATACTCTAGCTCCAGTACTTATAGGACAAAAAAAAGAAATTATTCAAGTGGACATAGATTTTTATAGTCTCGCCTACTAATTGCATTGTTGCTAATTCAGACAAAAAGATAAATTCGGTAGTCTCTATGGAAAAAAGGATAGGAATGGACCTGCCTATTCAATACATCTGTTATCGAATGCGATGCAGTTAATTCAATTAATATCTTGTTATGTACATCGAGTTATTATTCCATATCAAGCTAAGGCCAGTAAATAATATTACGATTATTGCGTTTAGCGCGTAGGCGCCACGCACTTTGATGTTGACGATTCCGCAACCCTGCAGCAAAGCAAAAGTGAGTTGGGTCATTAATTATGTAGTTGCTTAGCTTGTGATTAGGCGATTGCGCCTACGCTGATGACCAAATGAGGGTAGTCGTGGGTAGCGTGGAGGTGTAGAAGCCAAGGTTGTGCCAGTCCCTCTCCAACAGGTTGTAACAGGCTGTGGGCTGCTTAATTAAAATGTCTAAACGTCTGACGGTCTTCGAATTATTGCTTTGTTGTTATGGGCTAAATTATTTATGGGTCAACAGCGCCGCCGCTGTCGCCATCCGCACCTTATAAGGACGCCTTCTGATGGCTCTGATCTCTGATTCACAGTTTTTATTGGCGTTTTGCTTGCGTATCATGTTACGTTAGATGATTTGAAGTAGAAAAACATTGGCATTTCTGTTAAGTATAATAATTTCACAAGGTGGATAAACTTTGAGCACGTTTAATTATGTCTTCAATCAGTTCTCGATTCTAGTTAATCAGGTCTGTAGGCGTTGTTTTATTGAAAATAGGGAAAGCCAGGTAGTTTCGCAGTTGATAGTGGCACTCTCTACCCTAGACAAGTTTCGATCTGAGAAATGCCCTAGAAACTTAATATTGACACGCGACTCATTATCTTGTCGGCGCGACCTCGATAAGGCTACGTATTGCATCTCTAGAAAACTAGATCACACCGGGGCCTATTCTTCGTCGTTCCCACGACATTGCCGCTATACGTATCTTTGCTCGCTCAAGAGACGTGATCACTTTACTAATGATAAATATTTTTCTGAGGCGAGAAATCTGGAAGGTAAACGTATCTCGTGAGTGCACGGTGTGCACACAGACAAGAAAATGTAATACACTTACAAAGCAGGCTTAGAACAATACCGGCAATCATTCCGTTCCCGTGTGTCTTCAGCTCAGAATAATGGCGTCTATAATTCATGAACAGCAGGAACATTGCCTTTTGTTCCAACAACCCACAATCAAGCGACAAATACTTGGAATGTTAATGAAAGCGGGTGACCATCGTGCTTAGTGTACTTGAACGCAACAAGAATGCGTTCGGGAAGGGCGCGTAGGCAGCGTGCGCGTGAGCACTGTAATTTGAAATGAAAATCAATCGCTTCAGAATGCAGAGCGAACCTGTCCTGTGGGTGGGACTCGAGGCCTACGCGCGCTGACAAACAAACCTAAAACGCTTTTAGATTTTCGGTTCCGTAATATTTTACAGTTTAGACTCCTACGCGGTAACATGATTTATTGAGTTGGGTGGTTTGAAAACTGTTCAATCGTTCTTTGTGAAGATATTCTCCATTGTCCGATATAAAAAAGAGAATTTATTCGTAAAACTTAATAAACCACACGCATGTACGCATACTCAAGAGCTCCAATGCAAATATATGAAACGGGATATTTGTTTGGAATGCATACATAGGTACTTAGATTCTAATTAGCAACAAATTTATCATAATTGCCACAAGTAACAACATGTTTGAATTTTATCACCTTCTCAGGCAAACAACGCTTAGCATA
>JALPQI010027066.1:0-11632 GCA_025490895.1 Thaumatotibia leucotreta
GATATGCTAGACTACACCTCATACCTAACCTTAATGCCCATCAAAAATGTAAAAACGTAACTTTTATGAACATGTTCTTACGATACAGGACCTTCAACAATTAATGGACGGCGCAAAACACGGAGTCGTTTATTTCAGTATGGGATCTATATGGAAAAGTAAAGATATGCCGGCTGAAATGAAAAGGGATATATTAAAAGTATTCAGCAAACTAAAACAAACAGTCATTTGGAAATTGGAAGAAGATTTCGACGATTTACCTAAAAATGTTCATATCTTGAAATGGGCCCCTCAACACAGTATTTTAGGTAGGTAAATTAAATATATTGGTAATACGAACTAAAAACAAAAGTAACAGGGCACATGTAACTAAAAAGTACTTCCTTAAATATCTACAGTCACAAAAAAGTTGACTAAGGTTAAAGTCTCTACTTTAAGTATTAATGAATTTAATAACTTTTCAACAGTATGACTCATATCGTATGGTCTCGACATGGCATTATTTTACCTACTTACATGATTTTTTTTTCGGTGGTAGTTTTTTATTATGAAAAGGTTAACAGATAGACACAATTATCGTCAGGTCAGCATCTGGTGACAGGATCATGGAAAAAATAGGGAAGCTTAAAAAAATTAATCAAAGATAGCGCTACGTAGGTTCACCGGTTAGAAATGGTCTATCGTTAATATTGTTCATTAGGTAATACAAAAAAAAAAACAAATAAAATTTGTGTCCAATAATCGACAACAAAAAGAAATGCAAATATTCGTACTGTACATACGACCTGACGTCATGTTAATGTGCAAGAAATAAAAAACAACACACGTCATGTACAAGAAATAAAAAAGCTATTCAATAAGGACAGTTTTGCCTCAGGAGCTAGGAGGTACTAACACTATAATATTTATCGTACAGTTTGTTCAAAAGTAAAAAATATATATTTTTTTTTCAATTTTTTCGTAACGGCTGCATCACTTTGTTGGTTGTTTATCTATTTATATTTAACTAAAATGCAACTAATTCGTTCTTCCATTAAAATTAACCATATGCATCTTTTTGCAGCACATCCAAATTGCCGACTCTTTATCACACATGGCGGTATACTGTCAGTGACAGAAACGGTTTTCTTCGGAGTACCCGTGGTCGGTATACCAGTGGGATATGATCAGAACCTTAACATAGAGAGAGCTGTACGGAAGGGGTTCGGTAGAAAAGTAACGCTGGTTTACGATTTGGCAGACGACTTACAGTTGGCTATTGAAGAAGTTCTGAGTAATAATAGGTAAGAGCAATCTTGTTATTCTAGCGGATTTGACATTATACCCGACAGTAATAATGCCTCAACACTTTCATTACGTGACTATCGGTACTTAGGTATAGCAAATTATGGAATATGTCTACTAATAGATATTCACGTAATTAAATATAGGGACACCTATGTGAATTCAAATTTAAATTATTTATTTCAAATCGGAAAATTATTCGTATATTGTTAGTTTTGATAAACATTTGCTAAACTTTTAACCACAAAAACACAAAATCACACCACGCAGATTATCGCTTGCATTTGATGGGACTAAGTTTTACATCATTTATAAATACCCAATCCGACCTTGGTCTTATTTATTAGACTCTGGCTAGGTGAGCTGGATATTGATTGTCTGATATATCAGACTACGATGATTAAAGGGTTAAAAAAAATTAATTAAGTTTAGTGCCCTATCATTACAATAGTTATTTATTATACAAGGGGGCAAAGTTGTTGTTTAACTGTCGTGCCAATATTGAGACCTGAGCTAGCGAAAGATTCCAAAATTGAGCCACGAGCGTAGCGAGTGGTTCAAAAACTGGAATCTTGAGCATTGCGAAGGTCTCAAGGCACGAGAGTTGAACAAACTTTGCCGCCAAGTGTAATACAACTTTTTTCCCCTCACTATCGCGAGGAAATATGATTACAAATCTCATCCAAATGTAAATTAACTTAAAGAAACTATTTAAAACTCAATGTCGAAACGTATCGTAGAATAGAGTTACTTATGGAAATGAAATATTGCCAATGGCTTACAAAGTCACATGAGAAACGTCCAATTTAACATGTGAGCTCCGATTGCGCATGTTTACTACGGTCATACAGATCCACTTATACTAGGCAGTAGGGGGCTATAGGAATTAGATAAATGTCAAATTACTTTATTCACAAGTGTGTAAAAAGCGTTTTTACCCGCTCGTATTAAAGGATAAACGAGCGCTTTACGAGCTAGTGAGGGGAAAAATAAAATAATACCTATACCTATGAGACACTACAACTACAATATTAGGGAATCTAAATGCATCATTTCTCAGCATCTGTTGCTGCCACGTGCAGATCGTTACAGTGTTTGATCAATGGTGCATATATCTTACCTGCTAAAACTAGGATACTGCCGGGCATATATTATCACCGCTATAACTACTTACTTAACCTCGTATCTCCAATACTCACTTGATGGAAAAACGACCCGTGTTCAGAGTGAAATAAAGATGACATTTCCATGAA
The DNA here is from genome assembly GCA_025490895.1 of Thaumatotibia leucotreta. Taxonomy (NCBI): domain Eukaryota; kingdom Metazoa; phylum Arthropoda; class Insecta; order Lepidoptera; family Tortricidae; genus Thaumatotibia; species Thaumatotibia leucotreta. Next base: position 2,538 of record JALPQI010027066.1, read on the forward strand.
TTCATAGCTGTATATACGAGGTGAGTCAGTATAACGACGAAGGAGAATTTTGCTACTTACCTTTATTGTCAACAGTTACGGAATCCGAGCCAAGGAAGTATCCCGGACTTACCACGACCGGCCTGTGCCTCCGGGCAAGGAGCTTGTGCACTGGGTGGAGCACGTGGTGCGCACGCGCGGGGCCCCACATCTTCGCTCCCCTGCGCTGCTGCTGCCCTGGTACCAGAAGAGTCATCTTGACGTCTGGGCAATTATACTTTTGATACCCTTCTCCATTATCGTAATCAAATATTTGTTGAAACGTAACAAGAAGGAAATCAAGGACACGAAAAAGACTCAATAGAGGAATTGTGTTTGCTAATCATTACGATGCAGGTGAAGAAGTTATGTGTTTTTGTAAAATTTCTTGAGGCGTCATATTTATGTCCGTAAAGGAAGAAAATGAGAACAAAATAATGTTGGTGACATAATTATGATCATTTACAATAATTTATTAAGCGTACGGACAGTTAGTGGCAAAGTTCACATAGGCATCATTGGAGTAAATATTAAGTATATTTATTTTTATGATTTAATGAACAAATAATCTATTTATTTCAATAGACTATTTATTCAATTCTGCGCGTACTTGGGTAATATTTTTTATATATAATATATGTTATGAGGTTTATGAAACAAGTACCTACTGAGTACTGAAGTTATTTTATTACGTTTTTGTTTTTTTTCTAAAATGTTTACACCATCTAGGATAGATTATCAAAGTAACAATGTTTCTGTCAAAATTACTAGAGTTGATTTTTTATTATGTAACCTGTGTGTGTGTGTGTGTACGTTAATAAATACGAAAATTATTATACCTTCATAGACGTAAAAATATTTATACCTACTAAAATATAAAATAAGCACGTTTGTAAAATTGTACGTACTAGTTGAATAATACTAGTGGAATACCATGTCAATATGATTGTTTATGTGTGGGTACAACTGAATACATAACTATTTATATTTGACATTTGTTTTATTCATGTTAAGTACAGTAAAGAACGGATTAAGTGAATTCAATTCAAAATAGAATACTTGAACGTTAAATTAGAGGAGTTGACGTTTAGGTATTCTGTTTTTAAGCCAATCAAAACAAATATGATTAAATGTGATTTTGCAATCGATTGGAGTGCGATTGATTCCATCTCACAGTTTCAGTTTTCTCTACAATTTCATCCGGGTATCCTAGCTAGGGATCCAAGGTATTATTATATAAATAACAATTAAAGGTAATTTAATTAATAATCCGTTTTAAAATTCGGTCAATTTGAATACGCACTAGGTACATAGTCACTCATTCAAAACACGTACCTTTTATCTTTAGCACTGAGGACGAATGCGATATGTGTGCGACAACCACGACAATGACCTTAATTTGAGACCTTTATTACTATATCCTTTAAAACTAATCACATTTATGTTATAATCTACTTTGTTATGTCAGCTATGTAAAATAATAGGTACCTACATACCTGGGAAGTAATAAAAAAGTTAAAACTAATTTGTGTTTGTTCATTCCTCACGAAGTCATTAATCAAGTAATTAGTTATTGACGTTATTGTGCATGTTTGTTGCTTAATTTTATATTTTATATTTACCTGAATTGTGTCTTGCTTGTTACCGAGCCTTCCTACTAGTGTAGTTCATCAAGACCAGTGTTTAAAAAATTGATCTAGTTACCTATTCTAAAGAAGAAATATAGTGTCGGAAATATTTTTTTTTATTTTAGCATTCTGGAAAAAGCTAAATTTATTTGCTTTGCACATCATTAATATAATAATTACCGTAAAATTATTAAAAACTAAAGCTACATAAAGCTAAGAAAGGCAAAACATATTAAGACTAAAGTAATAAATAAGAATGTTTCCACTTGTTCATCTTAATATAAAGCGCAATAAATTACAATACAGTAAGGCGAAAATACAGGGTTTAAAAAAAACAGGGTGTATATTATAAAAATGAGTACAGCTACATTGTTGCTCCGTAAATATTCAATCATTTATTGTGGGCGATAATCTAGTGTAACTTAAAACGCTTGACACTAGTGAATCCTTTACTTGGCGTAACATCACCCGTATTGGATTTACACACTGTATTTATCTTCAAGATCTGTGAACACTGTTCGTCTGCTGTTTTGTTTGCATTATGAAATCACGCCTGAATAACCTATGTGGACATTGTTGCTGCGTTTTATCTTAATCCTTATTTTAATACATTGTACTGTCTTACTCAACACTAGGTCCTACCATAAATTAAACAATTACCTACTCATCCCTTAGTAAATTTAAATGAGGATTCTTACACGTCGCAGTAAAATGTACAAATGTAATCTAATAAATGTAATGGCATGACTCACACCTAGTCCTGCGACCATTTATAAATAACAAGGACGTCTAACGCTAGCTCAAAAATGCCCCCAAAAACAATTGTGCCAAGATGGGCAGAAAACATAACGCTTAATTGAGCTTACCGTGGGACTAGGTGGATTTGTGTAAGATGTCCCAAGATATTAATAACGCTCTTCTTAACACCGCGCATATTTTGGCGCAACATCTTTGACAAATGTTGATAGAATATAGCCAATCAAAACTTTTATGGACCAATCACAAGGTTGATATTGACAGTAATTACCGTGCTGCATTGAAGAGGGGGTGACCCTTAAAACAAAAATTTAGGACCGTTTTTGAAAGGCAATTTAGTATGACATGCGGCTTCCAGGTTTTATTTGATCGTAGCAATAGTCAGACGACCTTATGAAGATTGCCGGGAGACGCTGGATGCAGGTCGTTTCCAAAGTTCCAACTGGTGCAGGTTAAGGCCCAAAAGGAGGCCTATGTTCAGCATATGGCTGAAATTATGACTCACATTAAACCGTATTGGGCCCAGGCCTACTACCGCGAAAATCAAAGTTTGTAAATTTCGAGGATATTTCTCTGTCAATCCAACGAAGGCGTCATTAGAGTGAGAGAGACAAATCCTCGAAATTTACGAATTTCGTTTTTCGCGGTCAGGCCGCAGGTTGAATCAACTGAAACTAAGGCTAGCCTCAGTAATACTTCGAATTCGGAAGTGGAAGTTGAGATATTTCATTATCATTTGGGGAAACTGTGCTAGTTTTACAAATAGGTACGTTTTACTACTACTATTACCAGATTTATATATTTCCAAGATATTTATTTATTTATTATTCTTGTAATACTAGAAACCAGTAAGGCTGGCACATGATTGAGTACCAAAGACAGTGTTCTACTCAAAACAATTTTATGAAATGTGTTTCAAATTATTTAATATATTGCCGCCTGGCTTCCAACAATTGCTCTTCAACATTTTTTAAAGGAAGTTGAAGAAAATACTTTAAAAAAAACAGTATCACGATGTAAAAACATTCGAACTAGATAGATTACCTCTTATGATTTGCATGCTAGTGTTTAATAAATGGAATACCTATAGGCAAAATATGGTACTTCATGTTCAATCCTTTAACCTATTTCTACCTAATTTACTACGTAATTTTTATATTGATTTAAACTTTCATGATTATCACTCAACGTCATGCCCGAAACGTCAGGATATAATTGACAACGTTTCAAAATTTTCAATGTCCCTAAATGGAAAACCATTTCGAGATACACGCATGTAGATCACAAAAATATATTTTTTAATTTTATTTCGCAATATTTTTGTTAAAAATCTTAAAAATAGTTTAAAGGGGAAGTGACGTCACTTAGGTGACTCAGAGCTGCCACTATAACCAAAAAAAACTGTGTGGTTGGAATGTCACTGGTGTTTGGCAGTGACATTTGACACATTTTACCGTTTTTCGTCGTTTTCTTACGTATATGAAACATCACTTCTGACGTCATTTAGCTGATTTTTGACGTTTGTAACTTATGCTCTTTCTGCTCGAAGTCGAAGTAGTAATAAAAAGGGATTTTCACACTAAAATAGCAATTTTTTTGAAAAATAATAAAATATGTGTATCTTTTAATATTGAGTTCTTTCAAAACAAACAATAAAAACTAGGACTAAAAAATATGAAATATTGTCAATTATGTAAACGTAAGTTTATGCGATTAAACCCGTTTGTCTTTAAAAAACGTAATTTTTTTTTATAAAACTAACAATAGTACATTGTGCATCAAGGGAGGTAAGTACGGAATTACTAACGAGAGTGTTAGAAGCCCGACGCCGTTAGGCGGAGGGCTTTTATAACTCGAGTTAGTATTCCGCTTGCCTACCGTGATGCATACAATGTTTTTCATCACACTTGCGAACAAAACAAAAAGTTTTAAGACATAATATTATTAAATGACGTACTGACATTTCTATTACTCCCTAGGGAATATCACTTTTCTATTACTCCCGCTACGCGCGCAAGCAATGGCGCGCTTAGACAGCAAGTGTGATGAAAAAACATTTACCTGCTTATCGACATTTCAACACACATTTACAACATGGTTTTGTGTTGGCAACTTTACAAAACTTTATAAGTACGAATAACTTTATATGACACTTGACATGTTGTGTAACATGCACTAAAACAGAACAGTAAAACGCGAGTCAGGTTTGGATATTTTTAGGGTTCCGTAGTAGACAAAGAACCCTTACAGTTTCGCCATATCCGTCTGTACTGCATTTTTGCCGAAATATGTTTCGTCAAATTTCACTTGCCAACCAATTTTTCGCCGAAGTTTTATTTGGCAAGTCAACTATTGACATAATGTTATATCACATTATTTTCATACCCTCAAGATTCGCGGGCGAATCGGTTGCGGTGGGTTTTTTTTTATTTGGTGAGTATTTATGTTACTCAAAAAACCATAATTTCCACCGCGTTCCGAACGGAGTCATTAAACACTAGAATTATAGAATTTAGAATTATACAATTTATTTATTTTGCTAGAGACATGGTTACAAAGTTGTTATTAATTACATATAAAGGTTCAGCATCTTACGCCAACACTATCGGCATGCAAAATTAAAACTTAAACTACTTTATTTAAAACTAAATCTAAATATTTACATCTAAAACGACTTAAAAATAACTATTTACATTCACTTACAATATCAATAAATTCAATAATAAAAAAAAACACAAGAGACCCACATTTTCGGCTCAGTCAAATAATTAAATAAAATAATTTATGAAATTATGAGGTTGGTATAGATGTAATTTACATATTTAGATACTCGTTCAGTGAATAGAAGCAATTCCAAATTAACCATTCCTGAAGTTTCCTTAAAAACAATGTCAATGGCAACTCTTTTATGTTACTAGGTAAATTATTATATAATTTTATTGACATAAGGTAAGAATTTTGGTTACATAATTTAGTATTGTATTTCACTGTCCGTACAAGTCTGTCAGGATAACGTGTATTAAACTTACATCTTTTTTTTAATTTCGTAAACAATTCTGGGTGTGATTTGACAAATTTGCAAGCTTCCAAAATGTACAAGGATGGCAAAGTTAATAAATTCAAGTCCTGAAACAATGAACGACACGAGGTCTTACGTGTCTTACGACAAATGGCACGGATACATTTTTTTTGACTCCCAAACACTCTTTTGGTTTCGCTAGAGTTTCCCCAAAGGAGTATACCATATCTGAGGACAGATGTTACGTATCCATGGTAAGCTGTAAGAGATATTGACCTGTTTGGCCAGTATTGCTAGTCTTCGCAAAACGTACACGAAACTATTTATTTGAGAACATTTCTTATCTATTTGTTTATTCCATTTGCAATGTGTATCTAATACTATTCCTAAAAATTTAAATTCATCTGTTTCATTAATTATTTCATTGTTATATGTTATATTTATGTCAACTTTTTTTTTCCTGTTATAAAAATTAATAAATGTAGTTTTTTCTATATTGGGTTGTAAATTATTTTGTTTCATCCAAAGTATTATGTCGCTTACTGTGTTATTTATGTCAGTGTTAAAAGTGTCAATATTTTCACAAGGTGTTACTACTGAGACGTCATCAGCAAATAGTACGCATTCATATTTTGTGGCCAATGGTAAATCGTTCATGTAGATGAGAAATAAAAGAGATCCTAGGACGCTGCCTTGCGGCACTCCAGCGGTTATTATTCTATCTGATGATCTAGTGTGAACTAAAACTTTATTTGCTGATATGCTATCTAACTGTACAGTTTGGGTTATATTTGTGAGGTAGCTATTTATCCATTCAAATGCCTGTCCCCTTAGTCCATATGCTTCACATTTTTTTAAAAGGCGTTTATGTGAGACAAAATCGAAGGCTTTGGTCATGTCAAAAAATAAAGTTACTACGGGGTTCTTTTTGTCAATTTCCTCTGTTATTTTTCTAACAAGGTTAAATGCTGCAAGTGAAGTGGATTTTCCTTTTTGGAAGCCGTTTTGATTTTCAGTAATGATGTCGAATTTGCTACAAAACCTAGTTATTCGTTCGTGCATGGCTTTTTCAAAGATCTTTGAAATTATAGATATTAATGCTATTGGACAATAATTGCTTACTTCCTCTCTGCAATGCTTTTTATATAGTTACTAATTTTCAAGTTCATTACTGACGGAGTGCTAGTATGTAGTAATGGTCCGTTCCGCTCAGGGTGGAGATATCTCAATTTCATATTTTTTCTCTTGGCTTAAAAATTGTACACGTATGAAATAGATTATACGTAAATTGAATGGCATAGGTTCGTTGCCCAGTGCCGTATATGTAGTTCACCATTAACTATAAAAAACAGATAAGGAAAGTAAATCCAAACAATATACTATCGAACCCTATCTGCTACTGATTAAGGCTGCGTTTCCACCAGAGATGTGCGAGGATGTGTTTCCATACAAATGACACCTGGCTCATTAATAAGTATGGAAACACATCCTCGCACATCTCTCGTGGAAACGCAGCCTTAAAATGGGACATATTGTTACCTACGTCAAATTTTGCGCTCAATGATTTACTGAGTGGGTAGTAGGTACCTACCTAGTATTTATAAATGCATATTACTCACAAGCTGTGAAAATAAAGAAAACAAACAAGTCAATGAAACGTATGGTACTGTACTGTCTTGTATTTTTTTTCCTATGGGCAATTAATTACCTTCCAATTATACAATTGCCTGATTTCGTTTCTCTATAAATAATATTTAGCATAGGTATGTGTGGCCCAAGTGGGTTAGCTGAACTTGTTTAAAAAAAATCAAAACAATTAAAATACGAGAATATAAATGAACCTTAACACTAACTAAAACAAACGGTAACCTATAAAATATTTAAAAATAGCAGTGTTTTACCCTACAATAAAACACATATTAAGCGAAACACCTTATTCGAAACCTACATTAATATTTGAGAGAGGCAATCTTGTTTACTATGACGCACAGACAACATAACCTCAAGACGTAGTATAGCCGGGCGACCCCCTCTGTCACGCATACGGTGAATACACTCCATATTAGAGCCACGCCTCCGTTTCTAACTTCAGTCTGCGGCCGGCGTTCGTGAGATAATTACGAAAGTTTTAACGTAATTTACGACATGCAAAATGCATTACTGTTGCGTGAAATTGTGTGGGAAGAATACAAAAACATCTGGAGTGCAAAAAGATGGTATTTCATTTCACAGGTAAGCAATTTCTTATAAATTTCAATTAAAATTAAAAATCGTTCAAGCATAAAATCTAGTGCGCTCGTTGATGTCTTTTTACAAAGTCTCTTTCTAATACTTTGCACGAAGTATAACTCCCTCCTTGTCTAGCGTAACGAGTAGGTAGGCCGTCTGAACTAGGGATGACCGTAGGGTATGTTTGTTTACTATCGATAAGGTAACTAAAGATAAATTAAAGTATTTATTCTCAATCGTAGCAAGCAACAGACTCCGCGGTGGAGTCTCCGTATCCGAACTAGTGATGTCTATGCCTGCAGTCTGTTTACTATCGATAAGATATTACGATTATATTCAATTATCCTCAAATGAATTGTGGTTTAGTGTAAAGTGTAGAAGTAAGTAATTGTGGCTTTGCACGGGGAAAGGTACCTAGTCAAGGCATTTAGTTACAGAGTTACATGAGGTTTCGTCGAAGCGGGTGAAAAAGTGCCAAAATGGGTTTGTGCTATAATTGGGTTATTTACATCCTAAGGAACACGTGTGTACAAGAATGTCAGTAAAATTATGTTTTTTTAGTATATTTCTCAGACTATAAAGTTTAGTACTCAGGGTACCTTGTCACGCTATGTCTTAAAAGCGTTTAAAATTTGAATAATTTTGTCAATATATCCGTCGCGGGTAGTCAAATGCCTCTTCCTAACATAGATCGGCCTATAGCAAAATGATTTAAATCATAAAACCAATAAAATTCATCAAATGTTTTTTATAAGAAGACATTAACCCATATATGCCCGATATCGACCCATTGAAAATAAACTGTATCCTATACATCATAGAGTTCATCTCAATAACTAGTTCTGGGCATATATGGGTTAAACTTATTAAGGTAACTCTTGTATTGAACGTAGAATCATAACTATTTACATTAATTTAAAATACGTTTGCCAATCAAAGCCGGAGAGCTGGCGAAGGGCCGGGTAGCGAAGTATATTTCTCCTACTAAAACCACACCAAGGTCACGTCACGAGTTGTTTCTCTATTAATATAGGTAATAATTTTATTCATCATCATCATAATCATCATCATCATCAGCCAATGATAGTCCACTGCTGGACGTAGGCCTCTCCTATTAACTATGCGTATAGGCGCATTAGGAGGTAAATGTCCATAATCGCCACGCTGGGTAAGCGGATTGGCGATCGCAGGAATGTGTTCACTATGATGACGCTGCTGCCCATCATCAATCTTTAATCAAGTATGGTCAGTGATACTTCAATCCCTTAGTCGACTCTTACGACACCCGCAGGAGGAGTTGGGGTGGTGACAAATGTATTCTTTCTGCCGTCACCACACGGCCAATAATTTTATTAATGATCTCGAATTTAGTCAATGAAAACTTAAGCTGTGATTTTAGTTGTTTGGCGTATATAATAAATATTATAATATTGAGTAAAGACTTA
>JALPQI010027067.1:0-10442 GCA_025490895.1 Thaumatotibia leucotreta
AATAGATAGGATACATATAGATACTTAAATACATAGACAACCATGACCAAGGATCAAATATTTGTGATAAATAAATACACAAATAATGCCCTCGCCGGGATTCGAACCCGGAACCTCCAGCTTCGTAGGCAGGGTCACTACCAACTAGGCTACGGAGGCTGACAAAGGCTAGGCTATAGGACATCCATTTGACTCGCATGCTTTTAAAATGGCTACCTCTACTTGCAAAGTTTCGGGACAAGCTATTGTCTGCATGGGAGCAACTGGCGATGCAGTTCTCAAACTTGTCGGTGTTATTCTGAATGTAGAATATAACTTATATATTGATTTAAACTTTCAACATTATCCCTCTTATTTTTACATAAAACGGGTATGAATACTCTTAACCTTTTTGACGCCCGGCAAATACAAAAGCTGTCACTCACACGCCACCTTAACAAAATGTAAATACTGAAATTGAATTTTACGCACATGCATGTAGGTTTATATTGCTCTGTGGACCAATACTTATATATCGGTCGCTGGTGATTAACCTACTGTGCCAATATATCAGTCGTTGGCGTCCAAAAGGTTAATCACATAAACTTAGGTACGTCGTGAATCTGCCTGCGACCACGGGTGGTAACGTAATGCCCGAAACGCAAAGATAATATTAAAAAATTTCGCGTCACTGCTCTGAACCTTAAGAAGCTTAAAGGTGCATTCAGACCAAAAGAGCATTCGCTGTTCTATCCCCCGCTCTACGAAATCAAGCAATCACGTTTTGTGTAACGATCGAATTTCGTAGAGTGGGAGGTTAGAATAGCGAATGTTCGCTTGGACTGAATGCACCTTAACAAAGCACTATGAGTACTTAACCCGGCGGGAGTGTGGCAGGGTATCTCATACCCTGCGTTTGACTTATGTCAATATATAGAGTTTATTTTTGTTTAACTTTTTTTCACCACACTCTCGCCGGGTTAACACAAAAGTTAAAGGGTCGATTATAAAAAAAAACACTGTCATAATTTTTGTGTTACGATGTTAAATTATGTGTCACGAATTTTGGCAGTGAAAATAAGAGACAAATTTAAATTTCCTATGAACCTATTAGATCGTTGAAATTTGCTCCCTTTTACTACTGCCGAAGGTTGCTGGACAGAGTATACCAAATTAAAGGTCCACGGAAAAAACATGTCCACATACTTAAAAAAAATATACTTTAAATGACTGACTTTCGTAACACAATTGACGCGATCGTATTTGTTTTGATTAAGGCCTTTATATACATTTTTTTTTGCAATCGATCCTAAAGCAAATCCATCAGAATCGGGCTGCGTAAATCTGAAGAGGTATCAAAGTTCACTGTTCGAGAGTAAGTTAATATGCTGCATACGGGCGCAGTTCTTCAAGTTTTATGACTACGTGAGGCTTTGCATGAGGCGGGGTTTGCAATAAAGTTCAAATTATCCATATTGCTAGAACAAATATTTTTATTGACTAAGATACTCGTATGTGCTAATGAGATTTGTATCTTTTTAATAGAGGGTGATTTTTTATTCACATGTGAAATTCTAGACGGTCAATTGATGAACTTTTACCACGGGACCGACATCCAAAATTTCATCAATATGACCTAAAGTTTGGCCAGTGAATAAAAAATCAGACTGTATCAAGAAAACTGTGCTGTCATGTAAAGTAGCTATTGTAAATTAGGTAATATTTTAACACAGCGTCACTATCGACCTAATCTTTGATGGCTATGAATCAAAAATACCGATAATTGGTCAAGAAGGAATCAGCCTTCAGAAGGCTTATGAACATTTACATAAAGGTGCATTCAGACGAAACGAGCATTCGCTATTCTATCCCCCACTCTACGAAATCAACGAATCACGTTTTGTGTAACGATCGAATTTCGTAGAGTAGGGGGTTAGAATAACGAATGCTCGTTTGGTCTGAATGCACTTTAAGAAGATTTTGTCTTTTATCGTTCTAAAGTAATAGCTTTTATGAGGCCCAGCTTCTTAAAAGTGACAGTCGGTACTCCGTCCGACGTCCATTTAGCTCTTATGAGTTCCCAGTTTTCACCGACTTTTGTGATTCCGTGTCGGATTTTATAATTCAAATCCAGTGATTGCATACAAACGAATCCCGGGATTCCATGCCCTACGTGTAGCAACTGTTTAATTTGTGTAAAATTGATCGATCACTCGACCCGCGCGTATCGCGATTTGGCCCCAACGAGCGAGGTAAGCGATTGGTCAAGCGATGTCGAAACGGTCGCAGCTGCCCCTAGCTAGATAGGATTCCATTGCTAAATAGGAATATATATTAACAGTTTCTTTGTTATCATAGGACTACGTTCGTAACACGTAGGTAAAATAGTACTCACTTCGTAAAATTAAGAAGAATCTGAAAGTTTAAAAAAAAAACCCTTCAACCCGATTCTTTCTGATCTGAACGTGCTAGGGCTCAATCGAATCAGAATCACAAGCTGATTCGATATAGATAATAAAAAAATATGTCCTAGAAAATGCAATCCGTCACGATTTTTGTATGAACTTACTGTGTGGTGACGGCAGTAACAATACACTTGTCACCACACGACCTCTTCCCGTGTCTGTGTGTAATAGTTGACTAAGGGATTCGAAGTGTCACTAACCATGTATTTATTGAAGATTGATGATGGGCAGCAGCATCATCATTAGTGGGTCAAAAAGTATGTATCTTTAAAGATACACTGCCAAGTTAAGGGTTTACGCAGTGCATAGGCTGATGATGATTTTTTATAATCTAGATCGAATCACCAGTAAAGATTATTTATAATATTTAAACATAGATTACATTTTGAAGACTGACTATTCGAATTTCCAATAGTCGGATGCCGCCAACGCACCGCGTCCAAATGATTAGCGCCGCTTGCGCAGACCACCCGCGCCTGAGCGCTCCCGAACGCTGCCGAGGATTCCGAAACTAATTTCAAATTTAGAACAGTATTGTAACTTGTCTCTAAAATTTTGGGCTATGAGCCTTACTCTGCCCTACTTAGCCTATCTGATGTCCTACTATCTGCCCTACTCAGCGGCCCAGGGCCTACCACATCACATCATCAGCCTATTTCAGTCAACTGCTGGACGTAGGCCTATCCTATTCACTAGACGCGTTAGGAGGTAAATGCCCATTATCGTCACGCTGGACAAGCAGATTGGGGATCGCAGTAATGTATAGTAATGGATGAGGCTGCCCATCATCAATCAAATCAAAGGATGGTTAGTGACACTTCAATCCCTTAGTCGACTTTTACAACTTCAGCGGCGCTACCCCGAACTGCAAAATTCGCAAATTTTGGGGATTTCTCTCTGTCACTCTTATGACGCCTTGAGTGGCAGAGATAAATCCCCAAAATTTACGAACTTCGATTTTCGCAGTAGCAAGCCCGTCCACTGAATAACATAGGCCTCTCTTATTTACCTATGCGTTTTATTAGGTGGTAAATCCTCATAATCGCCACGCTGCGCTGGGCAAACGGATTGGTGATCGCAGCATTGTGTCCGCTATGATGACGCTGCTGCTCATCATCAATCCCTTAGTCGACTCTAACAAAACCCACGGAGCGAATGTGGTGAGAAATGTATTCTTACTGCCTACACTCGTAAACCAAATTGAACGAGCATTCTGATTATAAAAACGAGATCAAAATTTTATTTTATGAAATGCTTTCATTGAGAATATTAAGATAGACAGGAAGAAGAGAAGTAGTTTTTATAGGCTATTGTCTATCTCAATGAAGGCATGTCATAAAATAAAATTTTGATTTCTAATTGGAGTCAGCCCTCCTTATTCGCCATTCTATCCTATATGCTGTCGTAATCGTATAAATGCCTGCAGTTCTCATATCTTAAATTTGTCGCTGTGCTCATCATTGTTGTCAAAAATAAGAACAAATTCTTCATTGTGCATGTTTTCTGACTTTTCCTCGGTACTGAATATACAATACCAACGAATTATTTTAACTACATTACGCTTGCTTTTGATAATAACTCAAAATACTGTCTCGTATGTAATGCTTTGTGGTAACTCACCGTGTCGCATAGCCCGCAATGGTCACGGTGTCAATTGAATTTTTCGTCGCCGCAATTGTTCTCTTAGCCCAATGACACGGCGGTTGCTAAGCTAACAGGCGTTAACGATTAACTTTATAAAGCCGTCTACATTATCGTAAAATATAAATTTTTATTCATTAAACTTTCCTTAAGAAATATAAAAAAATGTTAAATGTGGTTTGTTTTATAAAGAATACTGGAACTTCAAGCTTTTCATCCGTAGCAACTCTTTTCAATATTTTTTTCTACTCGTTGACTGAAAAAATTGACTTAAAATTACGTATCATCATCTTCATCATCATCATCAGCCTATGACTGTCCACTGCTGGACGTAGGCCTCTCCTATTAACTATGCGTAGAGACGCATTAGGAGGTAAATGCCCATAATCGACACGCTGGGCAAGCGGATTGGCGATCGCAGTAATGTGTCCACGATGATGACGCTGCTGCCCATCATCAATATTTTATCGTATACAAAATTATAATCGTATACATTTACATCGAGTTCGCAACTCAACTATAATGAACTCATTATACAACGCTATAGGTAACTGTAACAAATTTGACTTATCGCGTACCAACAAACAAGATATGCACTTCCTTTCAGCGTATTTATTTCATTACTTATACTTGTTAACTTATTTTTATTGGCTCGTAGGTGAAGGACGCAATAGCGTTATAAAAAAGATTTTCAATCTTGTACCTAACTTAGGCCACTCATCAAATCTGGTCTATCTGCCAAATGAATTATTATCATATTAAAATATGTATTATAATCAAACACCGGTTTCGCGGGGGCAAAAATGTACCAGTGCTAGTGATTCATTAAACATCGACTTAGTTTATCGATATACATAAAAATATTTTGTCAACCATCATTATCATAACTAAACTAATGGCTAAGTTGGAATACGTTTAACTATGTGCAAACGTCTTTGATTCATACTTATCGCAACTATAAACAACCGATATCTGACATTGACTGTGTCGAGTTACTTTTGACAACCATTGAATCGTTGAATAATTCATCTATAGTACCTACAACAATATTATTTTGCATTCCGATCAATTAAATCTATCTTTTTGTTTCTTAAGGTGGCTAAAAATGCCACGCAAGAAAAAAGTATCCGGAAAGAAATAGAACTGAGTCATAAAACAGAAATTCATCAAAACTATAAATTGTTTGAATTTGCTCCAATTACTACAGTTGACCTAGAAAAGTCGTTTAGTTAGCTAAAATGGATATTGTCACCCAGGCGACGAAGATTAAAGTCTGAAAATGTAGAAAAAATGTTGATTGTATAATTATGAAAATTATATTAAATATTGAAGATAGTTAATTCCTCCAAAAGTTTATTTTTGTGTATATAGTTTCCTTCTTCATTCAAATTCTTGAAATTACACAACGGTTGTACGACATTTTTATCGATATCAAATACTAAAATTAGTTTAATGTGTCCTCGCACTATTAAACGTCAGTACAGATTTGCCCCCGCGAAACCGGTGTTTGATTATAATCCAACCATAATGAAATATTATCTGACACAATTTACCGTGTTTTTCTGCCAAAAACAGTCTTAAATTTAATTTAAGCAATAGTTTTTATACCTTATTAAATCCAATTTTTGGAACTGCCAATCATTTTTGTATTGTAACTGAAATTTAGATGTTTTTCACTTTTTGACAAAAAATCGTATGTAAAACAAAAACACCATTTAGTGCTCGGAGCTTTAGATTTAGGCTTTAGGTTAATCAGGAAAAAGCTGTCCTGACTAGGTAGCCTAAAACAGTTTAAGTTGAAAACAGGCACATTGTGTACATTTTTGGTAAGTTGAAGAGCCCAAGAGTTTTGAAAGAGTTAGTGCTATGTCATGGCGATGTATTGTATCTACTGTGCCTGTGCAAGTTCGCCAGGGGTGAGGAATGCCGGCCATATTTCACGACGTGTAGGTAGCCGAGGGAAACGGATTAGCCGGGCCCTACACTGGCGAGCAACGGTACGCCCTTATAATTTCCATTGTATCATTTGTATCAATTCAATTCAATTCAATTCAATATCTTTAATGTAAAAAACACATGTCAATAGTCAATTATACAATCATACAGATAAAATATACTATACTAAATAAACATCAATAAAAATCAAAATCCTAATTACATCAAAATTCTAATTAAGAATAACAAAAAATAATAAGAATAAAAAATGAATTAAATTAATATAAAATGTCACAATTATTAATTAACTAACCATATTAATAAAACTTACTACATAAATCCAATAAAAATATTATAACCCAAATACATTGCAATTCAAATTAGAAATAAATAATAATGTCAAACAATCATAAGTATATTAAAAATTAACATAAATGTCACTAAAATATCAGATTTCAAATTATTTAATGTTATATTTACTATAAAACTCCCGAACCGTAAAAAATGCTTTTTCTATCAAGAAAGCTTTCAATTTCTTAACAAACAATGATAAAAGAAATCGAACCAATACGCTAATCCTTTTTACTGGTATTTGTTTTTTTTTTTAATAATTATCAAGTACCTACTACAAGAAAGATTAAATCTAGGTATGTTCTGCAAGCTTTCGTTCATAAATTCATACAAACAATATCACGGGACAATGTTAGGTACATAAGATCGCGTTCCTGCTATACGGTCACATTTCAAAATCGAACGGTACTAATAAAACTAACAACTAGAGCCTTCATTGAGCTTATCGTGGCACTGTGTCGGTTTGGGTAAGAAATAGTGCCCCATGATACCGTAAAACCATACAACTATAGTCCACTACTACAACTATGGTCCACAAGTTCAACTCGTAACTAAGCATCAATGGAAATATTTTATTTTGGTTTCATCTAAGTTTTTAATTATGAATGAGGAGACTTCGTGTAAGAACTGTGTCAATAATATAATAATTACACTAAATCGAAGATAATTCAATTGGTTTTGGACCACAGTTGGGAGCTTTATTTGGACTATAGTTGGGTAGTTTTAGTTATTTAAGATTACACAGCTAAAAGAAAGCTCGACGGCCATTTTCCATGTCCGGACGTGTACCGTCGCAAGTTCGCACTAGTAGGTAATTGGTTTTTGTCGATTACTTGACACGCATTTAGCGGAGACAGACGGGCAGATTAGCCGGGGTCAACGTCCTGTAATGGGGGTTTTCGAGAAGATCCCGTTTGATATTTATATCCTTGGAACTTCTAAGCTATTAGGAGTATAAGCGTAAGTTTATGTAAGTTCACCTAAAGTTCTTCAATCATTTTTATTCTCCGGCCATATTTTAGAGGGTTAATTCTGAGTTAACATTGATGAACTTTTACTATGGATATGGAACCGAGATCAGATTTGAGAAAAAGAACCATAATATATGTTCCATACAAACACTGAGAAGTGGGCATTTTCGCGAGAAGAGATCCAAAAACTTATTTTTCTGAAACAGGTAAATTTTATATTTTTCCTGCTCAGAATCACGAGCTCTTTCGATCCTACTAGAAGAAAAAAAGTGTCCCAACTTCTTGTTAAGCCTAAGTAGGCGGAAATGTATGAAACATCATATTAAAAAAAACCTCTTTAATTATCTTGGTAAACTTATAAATGCTCATCTCTGATTAATTGGCATCTCCCATCATAATTATGACAAAGTAACAGGGGTGAACTTCTTCAAATTTATTTTGGAGCCAAAGATAGAAGCAGAAATATTCATGCCATTTCTTCTACGTAAATGTCTATAGAAATTATCGCCGTCATAACCACGCTTCATTACATGTACTCCGTTCTATATCGACATTATAAACAACCCCATTTCTTCGACGATTGTTAAATAAAAAGCCATCTTTCCCGCCATCGCGGTAACATTATTGCATATGAGGTTGCAAAAACGAACAAGCGGGGAATTTTGCGATCTTCAGAAAGCAGAGGTAAAGCTGGATACTCACTCGCCAAAGAAATTAAAATATCGTAAATTTTTAAGCATTGGCCACAGATCAGAGGTCCTGTAGTCAACTTGTTGGGATAAAAGTTTATTTGCGATACAATAAAACAGCGTTATAGATATTTACATGTATTTTCAGAAGTTTTGATGGTAGGTACCTATTTACCATCGCGGTAATATTATCGAAAATTAAAACGCTAAAAAAGGACCAAACTGAATGGAGAAATTCTTCGATCATCAGAAAAGTAGCAACGCTTTATTATTTCATTATTAAAAGACTTCAAATAAGGATGTTCTCAATCAGACGACGATTTTTGTATGTACGAGGTATGTTATCGTAAACCGATTAACAAAATTTTTGCCCGGGATGATCCCGTTGGCACAAAGTCAGGGTCTGATGGTGGGATCTTGGAGAAATCGGTTTTTAATTGGTTGATTATGTTTGTTTTCTTTTTTTAATGCCTAAGTTTTGTTTTTTCCTTTATTAGGTAATAGGTAGGTATAAGTCATGCGTATGTGTGGTCTAATTACCGTCTACTGAATTAATAGTTATTTTTGTCACAAGGGATCAAAATTATATATTTCCGGCGAGGGTGTTCGTTGAAGTCCGAATGAAGCGATGGATGGATTGGTAGTGAGGGATTCTGTAGTGGAATCCTGAGCGAAATGAGGGATTCAAGCGTTAACGCCCAAAAAAAAAATAATTTTGAAACGGTGTGACAAATAACGTTTTTCATACAACCTATGAGAAAAATAATAGACACATTTAATATTTTTGCGCATAATGGACTCATAACTGATTATGTACGTACGTGCTGTTTATTTTCATATTTCATTGCTATTTGTTAGGCTGATAACAGAAAGTCCTTGAACCGAAAAGCGCCACTTTGATCCCTCCTAGCAGGGAAGAAAAGACAAAGACCCGCATTCAAATATTTCGAATAGGTGGTGTGAAAATAACTTTTCTTTCTTAAGATATTTTCAGCGGCGGTGTGGACGCACCAGCGGGAACGTCACAATTGCACAGAGTGTATGAGGCACGTATATCGTAAAATATCTCCGCGCTCCGATGCTATGATCCAATTTTTAATAAACCAGAGAGAATGTAGACTGGAGTGGCCATGCCGTTGGAAATGTGGGGATGAATATTATGTTCACGTTTCAGTATTTCACTTTGTTCATATCACGTTCATTTAGGTATTCGGACACTTTCGGTGAACGGCAATTAAATATTTGGAGAATATTAATTTAAAAGCATTTTTGTTAGCCTTCATTTCACATTGATTTTGTACTCGATCTTATCAAGAATAACTATCTCGTCTTATGTAAAATATTAATAACATTATAACTTCGACGTGAATGAATAGATACTTTATTAATTATCGCGTTTAAAAAAACAAGAAATCTCTTTTTTCCATTTCAAACCGTAAACTTTGATAACCAATTATTATAAAATATGTGCCATTTTGGTACCTTGTTAGAGTTAAAATAATATGAAAATCATAGTAAGTAAGCAAATATCGTTACTAACGACTCAAGACGCAATACTTTGATTCACTTTGTCATGTAATTACAGGTTAGTTTAAACAAATCTTCGCGTTTTCGTGATCATTCCGATCTATAACTCAACTCTCAAAGAATACAATCTGTGCGTTGATCTTATAATAACAGATACACTGTGTCAACAGCAATAATTGCAGAACTTTCAGCGAATCCAATGGCGGCACCGGATTTATTATATATTACGTTTCTTTTGTGATCTCAATACAATACAATACTTTTTATTGCACACTTTAATAACGATAAAATAACAGATATACACAGTGTTCGATTTTAATTAAGTAAACGCACTGATGCGCTCCTATGGAATGGTTTTCACGGAAGACCAGTGTCAAGGTACCCAACAAGTATCTTGACATAAAGCTGAGTGAAAACCGATTCAGCGACGCTTTATAAAATATTTAAATTTAATGTTTTAGTTTATTATTATTATTTATTAAGGTTTGCCAACAGGTGTGAACCAAAACATATGAACTTAAATAATAGCACAAGCAAAACATGACGTAGTATTCACCCAATTACAGGCAAACACAACTTGCTAACATTACATGCTTACATTTTGTAGCCTAAGTTACAATTTTAAAAAATTTATAGCCAAAACACAGTAATAAAATTTTAAAATTACAATTAAACAGCGACATGTTGTACAATAGACAAGGTGAATTAAATTTAAACAGATGTGACATGCTAATCAATAATTGCAAGTAGGTAGGTAATAAGTATACAATTTTAAACCTATTTTACTGGTAAAAAAAAGTAAGTAGAAAATGGAACAAGATAATAGAAAATGGGTATTATAAGAGGAGGTTGGCTTATACATTTTACATTATTATAAGTATGTA
>JALPQI010027068.1:0-15375 GCA_025490895.1 Thaumatotibia leucotreta
TTTTGTATACTCCTTTTTGGGAAATTGTTCAAATGGCGGAATTATGACCTCCATATTTATCTTTCATCCCCGGTCTCCTTCATGCCTACACAAAATGTGAACGTAAAAGAACAAATTTGTCCCGGAACAGATAAGTACCCCTGAAACCGCATTGTCTCCCATCCCACGTTATTTATAACTAGTGGTTTGGATGTGAACGTTCGAAAAGAGTCCTTTGTATCGCACGACAGATAAACTGCCTACCTTTAAAAGGATATATGCTGAACATGTATCTGAACGTGACAAGGATATGAAGTGTTGACTAGGGTGGACGTTAAATATGTGTTAGTTTAGAATTTTTATGTATTATCCTGCACTACTTTTTGCTTTTACGATAGGTGCAAACATAATTGCCCCATGATGGAAATGATTGAATTAAATTTTATTTATAATTCCTACTGCTTTGAATTTGTTTGGTATTACAGCTTAATTGATTTGATACTTTTAATGTAAAAGACACGTGTGATAGCACCATTTCAGTTTTAAACTAAGTATTACCTTTCCACTAAACTCGTTCAAGAATCTAAATACCTAGACAAATGCATGACTGTTATCCTTATCGTTTAATTTTAAATTTCGCGTCAGATGATATAATTATAGGTTTGTGTAAGGGCCGATACAGACTGGAGTAAACGCAGTCCTATTATTTTGAATTGAACCTCTTCAATATTTATTATTTGGGACCGATTGCCTCGAAACAATAACATTATATTAAATATCTACCTAACAAATCTAAACAAAATTCGCCGCTAACGACTTCCCTGGCGACTGGTAAGCCGTAATAAACGCGACGTTATGGGAATACACTAAACCTTGACCTGACCTAATGGATCATAAAATGGTGTGGTATTTTCGTCTCTTGTGCATCAGCTTGGCTGGAAAGAAACTGACAACAAGCAGTTAAAAACTTTAAAGCTTAGGGAACATACCCATACTACGTGACCCTTTTTTAATCTTTTTTTAACCCCTCCCCCCTCCCCCTGGTGACCAAGCATAGTATATGCTAAGACCCCCCCCCCCCTCCTAGTTTTCACATAGTATTTTTTGGTCTTTGAAAACGCGTACTACGAGAGTGCAGGCGTAGGTTAAATAGTAAATTTAAATTGTAGAATTGTACTTTTGGTTTTAAAAATTGTATATGTATTTTAGTACATTTATTAATGCATCAAGGGCGGTTAAAAAGGAGAGTGCCTCTGCCTGTAAATTTGATTTTGTTAATAAAGCTTCATCAGCTCGAGTTTTCCAAAAGTCACGTGACAAGATACCAGACCCCCCCTCCACCCCCCAAAACGATTCACGTAGTATGGGTATGTTCCCTTATGTACTTGTAATGTTAGAAAGATTTTCCATCGTCAAGCGAACTTACGTACTTGTGCATTTTTTTGTTTAACTGCTAACATCATAATTCATAACATAATATTTTCTATGGAAAAATTACAACTGATCCGAAATATTGAATAATGGTGTCTCTGTTGCAGTGATGATGCCGTTGTAAATCATGAACTGAACCCCTCCTCAACTCGCTATTTAATAAATATTACAAATATAGGTACTCTAGGGGCTCTTGAAATCCTTGACATTTTTCAGATCGAGTATCTGAGATAGTAGAGTGGATTTCATAAAATGTCTTGCAATATCCGTAACTCTATAATCTGAAATTGATCTACGCGAATCGTTACATCGACACAATTATTTGAGAATCTTACAAGTATCATAGTTGTTTTATTGCGTTTCGATAGATAAGTAATAATGTGGTTTGACTTAATGACTTGGTATTATTTAAATATTTTTGTTTGAAATTTGCTCTTGTTAACTATTCAAGGGCCCACAGAGACTCGGTTAGGGAATCGAGAGTATATAATAAATAATTATGTGCTATAGCCTATAATACGTCCAGAGAGGCGATGATTACGAGTATGAGCATAGAGCTATAGACAAAATCATAGTGCTATCAACTTTTATAACTTACGCAAAGGAAAAACACTTTTTTCTGTATCTTTTTCCTTAACTACTTACCAGAGTTGGGCAAAAATTATCTTTTTAACCGACTTCAAAAAAAGGAGGAGGTTCTCAATTCGACTGAATTTTTTTTTTTTTTTTGTTGTATGTATGTTACCTGATATCTCCGAGAATAGTGAACCGATTCTAAAATTTCTTTTTGTGATCGAACGTGTATTACCCCGAGATGGTCCCATTGGCACCAAGTTGGGGTCTGATGATGGGATCCTGGAGAAATCGAGGGATCTCTTCAAATGTTATAGGTACATGTATGGCGCTTTTGGTAATTTTCATTCATTTACAAGAATTTGCATTCAGAAAGTAGGATTTGAGGAAACCAATGATGGAAACAAATCGGGAATCTTGGAGAAACCGGTTGAAGTCGGTTTTTTTAAATTTTTAATTTGGTGATTATTACAAATAACCGTATCGATAACTAAATCATCTTTTATTTCAATTACTAAATAATCCTTCATTTGTTATTTTGAATTTATCTAGATGAATGAACTTTTATCTAAATAAATTATTTGACGTTTGAAATAAAAGATGAATTAACTTTACTTAAGTTTACTTCATGAGCAATGTCCATGGACCTATACCTAAACTGGACTGAGTACTGCGACAAAAAAGTGTGACCGACAGAGATGGCATATTAGAGAATTGCATCTCGTTTTAATTACGGTGACCATACTTACATTAGAGTTGACACTTTTTTACTAAAAAACTGTCTATTGTTAAACAATACTGTCTTGAGAAGTTTGTCGCAATCCTGCTTTATTTAAAGTCATAGTGAAAACTCTAATCAAATTATTCATAAAGTAAATATTTTGATGTGCGTTTTTATTTTTATCCCAAGTAGTGACACTACTTAATACTATATAAATTTTATGTTTGTGGGAATCGATTCTTTATTTCCCAAATCTCTTAGAAATGTGCTTCTCCCGTGGTGAGCTATACGTAAATTTAAAAACTTTGAGGCATTCGCCTTTATAATTTGGGTTTCATAATGATCCTCTGTGAGTATGGATGTTCTAGTCTAGGGTATTCAGGTATTTGTGAAATTTGTGTATGTTTGGCAATTTGTGAAAGTTTGATGTTATATGTTGCACCGTTAAAACCACAAAATTATTTCTGATCGCGTCTTTGATTGCTTGGGTAGAACTTAACACTCGTAATCTCAAACAGCAGCCATTTGAGTCTTGAACCGAGCTGTTTCCATGTAAATGCCCACTAAATACTGTTTAACTAACTAAATACTAAAATTGCAATCATACACGTAATCATACCGGCTCAAATCATAGCCACCCTAATGTGTATCTTTTTATACAGGTAACTTGTATAACTGAGACACCATCCTCTAGTTAGTTGCTCTTCTCACTCGGACCATTTTCACTAGCTCTTTTTATTACAGAGATGTATCCGTCGTGCTCACTGATATTGTTCAATTTTTATTGACTAACAAAAATGAATAGTAATCAGTCCAGTTTAGGTATAGGTCCATGGCAATGTCATTATGACTGTTTGACCTGACGTTTTAGATGAGCTTACTTCAAGAACAAACGAGGCCCGTTATCTTCATCTAGATAATGTATCTAAATAAAAGAGTTGACAACTAAAATATTTACAATTGAATTATCTTCAAATAAATTCATTTGAGATGATTTTATTTAAAATAGTAATCTAGATAACTAATTATCTAGATAATGCCCAACTCTGCTACTTACTAATCCGAAACACATTAAATTCTGAAGTTAAGACAACTGGAACTTATTGTTAACAATATGATTATTTCACTATCTCAATGCAGTCTCCAAAGTAAACTTTTAAGACTTATCCAAAGTACGTAAAATGACACAGAAAGTTAATTTGCTATTGTTCAGCTGCATTTCTGAATAAAATTAGTTGCACAACACGAATCCCCGCTGTCGAGCCGTCGGCAGAACTGTCTGAAGCCGACTTTATTGCAGCCATAGTTGACGCTGCAGGTTTACTTTCATCCGGTCTTCCTTAAACTGTTATAACTTATAACGGCCTAAGCTTTTAACTGTATAAATCGTTTACAGGAATGATAAAGATACGATATTTACTCGTAGACATAATTTATTGTTTTAAGAACAGTACACGGTACTCTATTATACTTATTGCCAATAATACTACAAAACAGACAATAACAATATTTTTTATGGATCGGGCATAAAGAGGTATGGAAAACTCACATTAATTATAATGTTTCACGAAATCAAAATAAGAAAATTCGCTCAGTTAAAAGTATCCTCTAATTTGTAGTGAACCTTAACTATTTTCCCACCGTAAACATGGACTCGTATTTTCATGGATACGTTCAAAACTTGAATGTACGAATACATTGCTGTCTCATTTAGCTTCAGTGTGATGTGCGATGGATATTGAAATCATCCATGAAAACGTCCCAATATTGCCGTCACTGAATATTATGCGTTTATTACCATCATAATACCAGCGTATATTTCTTAATACCTGTTACAGCCCTGCTCAGCTGTCTTCCAAAAGAAATTTTTTTTTCAGTCTCGTCACGACACTCGTGTCGGTTGCACGCGGCGATCTTATTATATTGTTATTGCAATTTATTGTGTACTACGCGCGGTAGCTGTTGGTATGCAGGCTATCGTCCGGTAGTTCCGTAAAACAAGATGTCTACGGGATTGCCGGAATCCAGCTCAGACATGGACTTTGGAGAAGAAGGGTCACAGGGGTCAGGGGCACCGGTAGAAGATAAAGAAGACTTGGAAAAAGTACCAGAAGAAGAGCAGATGAAAAAAGAAGATAACACGAATGACAGGCCACAAAAAAGAGAAAGACAGGAGGATGATTCAAAGTCTTGGCAAAAAGTGGAACTTAAAAAACACAAGGTGGAAATGATTGAATTATTCCTCTCGAGTAATGAAAAACTTCCAAAGCAGTTTGCCATAGCGAAGTTACTTACAATAGCAGGTTTGTTCAAGATTAAAAAAATCAAATATTTGAATCCATACAAACTTAAACTTGAGGTACCTGACGAAAATTACGCAAGAAAAGTAATTGACTGCGAGGAGTTTAAAAAAAAGGAATGGAAAATACAACGAAGTACGGAAGTGGAAAAGTCCTATGGCATTATAAGGGGGGTCGACCCGGAGCTGACAGATAATGAAATACTGAGGGACATCTCCAGCCCTAGCGAGGTCCAAATTATATCGGCAAAACGGCTACAAAAGCGAGGAGAAGGTAATCAGTGGGTTCCCAGCGAGGTGGCTCAAGTAGTATTTACTGGATCCCAACTACCAGCTTATGTTTACATAGATAACTTACGCGTCTTAGTCGAACCTTACATCTTCCCCGCCACTCAATGTTCGAAATGCTGGAAATTCGGGCATGTTAAAGTTAGGTGTTCATCTCGTAACATGATATGTCCCAAATGTGGCGGTCCTCATGAAAACTGTGATATTCAGGCATTTCAGTGCGTTAACTGCAAGGGAAATCATATGGCTCTAGACAGAACGTGCCCAGTTTTCTTGAGGGAAAAAAAGTTAAGGGAATTAATGGCAGAGTTTAACTGCACATATCGAGTCGCGTGCAATATTTATGTGGAGCCCGAACAATGTACGCGTAATGAGCCCCCTTACGTTCAACAGAATACATTCCAACTAAATACGAACAATAGTTTTACCGAGTTAGATATGGAAGAAACAAATACTCACAAATATGCACCGATGCCACCTGTGTACGCGCAGGCGCTAAAACGTCCTAAGTCACCCGGCAACCGAGCGGCTAGAAACGCAAGTGGCAGCGTCAGCAAAAATGAGCGGCATAGGTATCAGCGCCCGGCGGAGCACATACCTGAGCAATCAGCTGACAACGGCGACTCCGAGGAAGTAAACAACTCGCGCAAATTACATTTTAGGGAGTTAATTCAACGATTAAAAGATATCCTTTTTTTAAGAGAAATTAGTGTGCATGACAAAATTAAAAATATAGTTAAATCTTGTATTGAATGGTTAGTTATCGTAGTAGTCGATTTTATGTCGGAATGGCCTATTTTAAAGAGTATTGTGGAAATGTTTATCTCTAATGGAAAGTAGTTCCAAAAATAAAAATATGCGGATAAATATTTTACAGTGGAATTCACAGAGCTTAAAGCCAAAAGTTTTGATCTTAGAAAATTTATTATTGCGGGAAAAAGTCCATGTAGGTATCATATCTGAGACGTGGCTTGAACCAGATTGTAAATTAAAAATTGGATCGTATAACATTTATAGGCAGGACCGCGACGATTCTTATGGCGGAATAGCTATTATAACTCATCCATCTATTCGGGCGCAAGTGAATAACATCTGTTTGCGTACTGATGGCATACAGATTCTGGCTATTAAGATTTTTAATTGTTCTTACCTACAAAATATTATTGCTGTGTATTGTCCGCCTAGGGTTCCCACTATAACAGAGGATTGGAAAATGCTATTTTCTAGATGGACTAGTAAAACCTTAATTTGTGGTGATTTTAATGGTCATCATCCTAACTGGTCGTGCAAAGGAAATAGTAGGGGTACTCAAATATATGATGCCGCCTCTGAATATAATTACGTATCGCTTAATAACGGTGAAGCCACTTGGGGTAAGATGGTCCTGGACAACTGGCAGTCGAGTTCGCCCGATATTTCATTTGCATCATCAGACATTGCGCTTCGATTCTCGTGGACTGTATTTAATGAAAGTTTAGGTAGTGATCACTTAATGATTTTTATATCTACAGAAATTGAACTCGCTAACATTAAAATGCGTAGGAGAAATTTTAAAAAGGCTGACTGGACTAAATATAGGGAAACATTGACGGAGCTCATCAGAAATACAAATTTGACTGGAGAGCCTCAACTAGTATATGACACCGTTTTACAATGCATTAATTCGGCAGCTACACATTCTATTCCACTGATTAATATATGTACAGACCCTAATCGTAAGTTTACCGCTAAGCCATATTGGACTCCAGAGTTGTCGCGGGCTGTGGCATTGCGTAGGCAGGCGTTATCTCAACTAAGAAAGAATCCAACACCAGTTAATTTAAGCAAATATAAACAAAGAACTGCTGAGGCTCAGCGCTTGATCCGGAACGCGGCAGCAGCTTCGTTTAAAGAGTTTTGTAACAGCATTGATAGCTCGGTATCCAGTGGTGAATTATGGAATAAAATGAAATGGTTGAAAGGTTACAAAACAGTTAAAAACTCATTAGACTATGAAAAAGCAGAGTCATTTCTTACCTGTCTCACGCCTGACTATGTGTTGCCACAAGACCCGGTATTTAAGTCGAACAACATACAACTAGAGGCACCTATCTCAATACAAGAACTTAATAACACCATTAAAAAAAAAGATACGGCACCTGGTGTCGACGATATTTCTTACTCGATGGTATATAATTTTCCAGATAAAAATACACTAGTCGACATGTTTAATATGATCTTAACTCACGGACAAGTGCCTAGGCAATGGCGTGATATTAAAGTCATCGCAATACCTAAACCAGGTAGGAAGCCTAATGACATAGCATCACTAAGACCAATATCTCTAATCTCTTGCCTTTGCAAAACTTTACATACTATTATAACTAAGCGTTTGGAATGGTACTTTGAGAGCAAAGGTTTGTTTGCTAGAAATACAGTTGGGTTTCGCAGAACTCAGTCATGTCTCGATAATCTGGTCCAGCTTGTTACGCAAATCCAAATAGGATACACTAATAAACAACAAACAATAGGTTGCTTTGTAGATATCAATAACGCCTATAATAATGTAAACGTCATGGCCGTGATTAAAAAATTAGATCAAGCAGGAGTGGGGTCCTCTATATGTAAATATCTCTGGGAATTTCTAAAGGAAAGACATTTAACTGTCACAGAATCTAATGGAAATAGTCTGATCACTAGGTGGACAATGATTGGCTTAGCACAAGGGGATCCCATGTCTCCTATCCTGTTTAATATAGTAACTACCGATATATGCAAGAAGATAAATAACGTATACATATCGCAATATGCTGACGACTTTGTGTGTTACGTATCAGGACAAAACTTAAGATTTATGTCCATAACGCTTCAAAGAGCTATAGATAAAATGTCACAACTGTTAAACGATCTTGGCTTACAGTTATCGCCAAATAAAAGTAAGATTTGTATTTTTTCGAGGGGTAGGATCCAACGTATAGTGTTAGTAAACATAAATGAAGTTGCGCTGGAAAATGTCCCAACGGTTAAATATTTAGGACTATGGCTAGATCAAGGTTTAAGGTGGAACAAACAAATTAACGACACGTGCCAAAAATTAAGAAATTTTTTAAATGTGTTCCACGTATTGGCAGGTTCTTCCTGGGGAGTCCACCCTATACACTTGAGAAGACTGTGCATTGCAGTCATACGTAGCCGGTTAGATTTCGCAAGCTTTCTTTTCGATAATAGTGCTAAAACCAATATAGAAAAACTAGACAAGGTCCAAAACCAGGCTATGAGAGTCGTAGGAGGTTTTATTAAAACCACTCCAATACATGTCATGGAATCAGAATTGTGTCTCCCACCGTTATCAGTAAGGAGAAAATATTTAGCTTCTAAATTCTGGTTGAACGCGAAATCGATCGAAGATAGTGAGGTCATAACCGTCATAGATGAGCTTGCATCTTTATGTCACCGTAGTGCGTATTGGAATACTAAAAAGCTGCCTCTATTAGTTTTAGTACACAATGAACTATCTTATAAACCTATCCATCGTTCTCGTAGGTTGGAAATGTTTTCACTTTCAACGTGGGTAACAAACATAGACATAAATACACATATATGTCTTAACATAGATAATGTCGAACGGCCTAAGAAATGTTATAGCTCTGTGGATTTGTTACGGGAAACTAAAGAAACTATGAGTAAGAGATACAACAATTTCCACCATATTTACACTGACGGGTCTAAGTCTGGAGAAGCTGTCGGGGCGGCCTTTTTTGATCCTCAATCCAATACCTCAGCAGCTTTTAAATTAAACGATAATGTATCTATTATGTCAGCAGAATTGTTAGCAATTGCCGAATGCTTATCTTACATACTGGCATGTGATGGGACCAATTTTGTGGTGCTCAGCGACTCGAAGAGCGCACTACAGCATTTAGCTCGATGCACCTCTGGTGAAAGAGGTCTCCCCGTAGCTTACACTATTCTGGATTTATATTCCCAATTACAAAGTAATGGCAAGAATATACAATTCCAATGGGTCCCATCACATGTAAACTTACCAGGTAACGAGGTGGCGGACAAATTCGCAAAAATTGGACTTGATGAAGGTATTTATGTAAACCAAATGCCCTTCTTTACCGATTTACTCAGAGAAATCAAAGTAAAATGCTCTGAAATGTGGAAAAAATATTTTGATGAAAGGTCGACAGAGAAGGGCATATGGTATAAAACTATGGTCAGTGAACCGCCGAAAATACCCTGGTTTTGTGATGTTCGGCTGAATAGACAACTTGTTGTTATAAGCATGCGTCTACGATCTGGACACATGCCACTTAATGCATTCGGACACCTAATGAGAATGGTCGACACTCCAAATTGTACAACTTGTGGTGTGAGAGAAGACACCTTCCACGCTTTAGTGGAGTGTGCCCGGATCGGGGCCGAACGTAGGGTATTCGAAACACAAGCCAAACTTAAATTACGTGACGTAGGCTTGTGCAACATTTTGCTGTCTAACCCAACATCTAAGTGGGCTATAAAATTGTATTATTTAATAATTAAATTGGTTGATTGTAGACATTAAGTAATTGTAATTTGCTATAGGGCCGGCATCATCGCTCAGCGACGAAGGCCTTTATTTTTCTTAAATAAAGATTAAAAAAAAAAAAAAAAAAAGAAATTTTTATTTGTTAATACGTCAATAATGTTCGTGTAAAAAGGAAAAGACAAAAAATAGTATAAGCAGAGAAAAAACACACTTTACTCAGAAAATGAACACGTACCTATATTATGTGTGAGAAATTCCTCTGAATGAATCGACGTTTCTAGCCAATTACTCGTAACGTAATGAAATCGGGCGGTCTTCCATAAACATTTGTTGTAAAAAATCAACATCGGCCGTCAGAATACCTACCTATTCTCGGAATCTTGGCATAGAATGTCGATATATTGCATTCCTACCTTTCCAAATTAGACATTTCAATTTTTATTTTATTTAAGAAATTCGTTTGGCTCAATTGGCAGCACTGAAAAACTAGAGAATATTATGTTGAAATAGTATGCCCAATAATGGCAAAACCTCCATTATATCTTATTTTTCCAAATCAACGGTCCCTAATACGTAAGTTGTCGTAACTTGAAATTAGGGATTTTTTTTGTTTCAAATCATCATAACTTTTATAAGAAAAATTTAAAAAAAACCTGTTACAAATAGGTTTTTGAGACCTGAAAACTGTCGTAACTTCTCCGTCGTTTTTGGTGGTAAGTGTACCTGCGACAGTTAATGTTAACCTATCGAAAGTGTCGGATGACGTAGGTACATAATTAATATGTACGTCATTCGACAGGTTAACATTTTTTGGTACCTATCCGAAGAGGTTTTTGACTAAATACACAATCTACGCTTTCAATCTTTTGGAAGATAAAATTTTCTTCGAATTATAACTGAAATCGGAACCCTCGGGAACCCTCGATAAGTTTGGATTTGGACGGTGCGGTGTTTCAATCGGAACGCAAACCTCATCATTTTTGAAGCCTCAACACCATGTGTTTGTGTATGCAAAATCCGGCACTTGATGATGACGGACAGTCGGCTTAGTACGAGTATGGGGGTAAGATTGTTGAATTGATATAAATTAAATCAATTACTTAATTGCACTATCATACTTCACTTCCCGATTGCAAGATGTCTCTTTGACATATCTGGTTCTGAACCAAACATTATATTTTGTGAAGAGATACACTCATGCTCTGATTCAGTCACAAGGACGCAGGGCTTTGAGGCATGACGTAATTTAATTTCATTACACGAGTTGTATTTGCAATGGCTGGAGTTGCTTTGACGGTTCATTAAACCATGTTAGCGCATTCGATTTTCGATTCAGTCTAGAATAAATAGGCTGAAGATGGAGCTGATCTCGTTCTTGGCGATTACAATAATGTGTTTCATTCATACATTTTTATGACTCTTTTACAAAACCGGTTCGAACCCCGAAACCGGTTAACAATCGTCTACTACTGACCGGTTTGGGACTTTTTGGTTATTAACCGAAAAAATTGTCACTTGGTGAAACAAACAAAGTGAACATGGGTGTCATAGATGAGTACTTATATAGTATAATACGTACGTATTATTTATACTGTTAAAATATACTATCGTGCATGGAACTACATTATGTCTGACCGAGCGTAGTGAAACGTTCCGTAGATATCTCTCCGCAGTTCCGCAGAATAAATAGGTAGCTGAGCCGATCATGGACAGTATTATTTTAGGTAAGAGAATGTTTAAAGACTTAGTTATTTAAATAAAAAACCGTTTTTAAATGCCACAAATAATATAAAAAAAAAATGTTTTTCGCCAATAATAACAAAACTTATATAATATTTTTTTGTTTGTTTTAACATCAAAAATGCGTGGTTAAAATCTTTCGGGTTACAAGAGCCCACGGTATATAAAACTTCTCTTTCCTGACATACTATTATACAATTTGCATATTATTTATTGAAAATGCGACGATAATACCTACATATATTATCCTACTCCAAACTTTTGCTCTTGCACGCCTTTATTTTAATGCAACTCTATACTTAGTTAAACTTTAGTTATTCACGTTTTCACTTAAACTCATTAGTCACAGCAATATCTAAATGGGGTTTAAAGTTATCTTTTCGCGCATTAATCTAGTTGTTAAGTACTTTGCACAATGGAGTTAGTGGCAAAAAGTGGCAAAGATATACTGTCAACCCGGGACGATTTATCATGTAGTACTAAGATGAATTATGCAGTGGTTAATTTTGTAGACGCTTTGCTTATTGACGACTAGAAAGTTATTTAGTTTGCCAGGATTTTTCCATAGATATAAATTACACAATAATAATAACCACCAAATTAAAAAAACCGACTTTAACCGATTTCTCCAAGATCCCCGATTTGTTACCGTCATTGGTTTCCTCAAATCCTACTTTCTGAATGCAAATTCATGTAAATGAATGAAAATTACCAAATGTAGGTACCTATAACATTTGAAGAGATCCCTCGATTTCTCCATGATCATCAGACCCCAACTTGGTGCAAACGGGACCATCTCGAGGTTATACACGTTCGATCACACAAAAAAATTAAATCGGTTCACGATTCTCGGAAATATCGGGTAACATACATACAACAAAATAAAATCTGTTGAATTGAGAAATTCCTCCTTTTTTTTGAAGTTGGTTAAAAATACGAAAGCTTAGTAAATAAGTAAAAACCTCTACAACCTAAGCAATACACTAAAAGATGAAAAGTCGCAGCGCGAAAAATCCACATGAAGCCGATTCGGGAAGTTTCATTTCATTTAAATGATAAATTCGGTGATCTTGCTGACAAAAGGATCCTTAGTTACTAAACTTTATTACACCTTCCTGAATCTACTTGCTGACTCATGTAGGTACCTACTCATTCAAGACAACGGGTCGATGGATCGGCTTACATTCTTTCTGCATCTTGGCTATGATTTCAACATGGTTTTATTATTCGTTACAATTATGACTGTGACAATTTATGTTCCACTACAACTTTATTGTCGTTTATGAAATCAAAATATACGTATGACTTAGGTAGATTATAACAGCGCGTTTCACATTCAGACCACCTCAAAATATATTATACGAGTATGGCTCCATGCCAAAATGCGGACCCGCTTTTTTCAATTTTGCGATTCACTTGTAATTTAAATGACACAATTACACAAATGCATTGCATTATCTTTTGCTATATTCTAGCTGGCGAAATTATCAATTTCATTTACTTTATTTTCACTTCCTTTTGTTCTTCGCAGCCTAGTTGGTAGTAAGCTATGAAGCTGAATGTGCTTGGTTTTAATCCCGGTAATAGGCATTTGAA
Organism: Thaumatotibia leucotreta; assembly: GCA_025490895.1. Taxonomy (NCBI): domain Eukaryota; kingdom Metazoa; phylum Arthropoda; class Insecta; order Lepidoptera; family Tortricidae; genus Thaumatotibia; species Thaumatotibia leucotreta. Next base: position 13,141 of record JALPQI010027068.1, read on the forward strand.
ATCACGCAGGTATTTGTTACTGAATTCTGGAGAATTGGTGTTGGTATTTTAATAACTCATACAGATTGTTCGGCAAGTACAGGCACATAAGATATTTGGGCGAACCATGTTACCAAATGCTTTACTTTTCACCCAGACTCTCACTAGCTATACATATTTAACAATTATCACTTATTCGTGTATATGTATTTTAGTATTTTATTTGAAATTACCTCATTGTAAAACATTGTATAAGTAGTAAAAAATGCTCGTGGCTAACCTAAGTTCGACTCACACGGTTAACTCACGCCACGCCACTCACATTTTGATCCCTTTAATGCGACTTTTGGGTAAAATGTAAAATACTATAACGCTTCTCTTTCAATTATTTCAATAGCATAATCCTACATTTGATCTGAAATTATTATTGACATTGATAAAGTCATTGCTACAGCAATAATCGCCTTCCATTCGATAGAATTTTTTACAGTATGACCATAATATAATAAATTATAAGGATAATAACGTAAGTTAGGGTAAACCTGGCGGATGGCTCCTTTTTTGTTTGCAGAACGTCAGCCTAGTATCGTGGAGTAATAACTGTGCTAAGCATACTCGTACGGCTTGGTATCAAATAACCCACTGGTCCAATATGACTACAGCTGAAATCACGGAGGCATGTCGCTACATAGAGGATTTTAAATGAAAAATATCCGGTCATCGGTTCGATAGGATGCCAACCGTCGAACCGTGTTATCGGAATTTTGTTTTAGGCGACATCGATATTCTTTAAACAAAATCACTGGTTAAAGATACTTTAATCTTGTGAGATTACTTGTTCGACGTTTTATCATATAATTATTAGATACAGTTTTTTATTATAACTGATTATCAACAACTGGCCTAACTTCAACTGCATGGAAATTGTTAATATCTCTCCCATAAGAAATCACCATAACCAATTTAAAAATGCGTAGGTATACTCGTACAAGCGCGACTCACTGTTATAATTATACTGAATGAAATACGTATTGAAAACCTAACAATGCAACGAAATACAAACGAAACATAGGAAACTAACGAAATAAACATACCCGCGTCTATGAACCTGTTTCAACAAAGCCGAGGATTAACTTGCTTCGTCTATATAATCCGGTGCTTTTAGAATGCAACTCTCACATTATCATATGAATACATTTGGTGCGAAGCATTAGCCAAAATGTAATTAATTTCTCTTGCATTGAAAATACATGCTTACGTGTATTAATATGTAGCCTGCGTGAGTTATGCTTAGATGAAGCTCATAATCATCCGTGTACCTATGTGGCTTAATACATTCAACTCAAAATCAGTATAATATGCTGTACTCGTATGTATTTCATTGTTATGCATATTAGTTAATGATTGATGATATTTATTTTAAATTTATGAATTAGGCTGACTTTTTAACGCTTTATAGGTATCAACAATATTCTTTTCAGTAAAGTAAACGTCCAAAAAGTAATTCAAAATGTTGTCAATTTATTGCTGTGACAGGCGTCAAAGTGAGCAGTTGGCAGCAGTAGCAGCATGGTTCTAAAATCCTTATATTATTCTTAAATCTCATGAACTGTAGTATTTTTATCATTCATAATTGAGGTCTAAAGGGTGAACAATTTTATGAATTTAAATAATTTGCATAAATATAAACGCGTAAAAGGCATTTAGCTGTCCTGGCTTCAATAAACGCCATTTGACCCAGTAGGCAAAGGCAAGCAGTCTGACAGTCGGCAGCCGCATTCAAGGTAAACCTCAATGTCTGTGATGTGGTTTGCTCAAAGAGATGTACGCGCAGTGCGGCTAACACTTAAATCTAGACTAGCTTAGCTTGTCGAGATTCCGGCATATTTGGCATGAGGATCAACTGTGTTATCTCGGGGATAAACTCGGACGTTTGATCTGGTTCTACTTGGATGAATTGAATTTAAAACTGTGATTCGAAAGCTTTATTTACAGTTATTTTTGAGATGGCCATTTATTTCATATTTAAATTATTGTATTTGGTGGTTTAATCATAATCATGAATGCTGCAGTAACTCTAGGTTTACTTTTAGGACAGAGGCAATATTTTTACACGACTGCCAAAAAAGAAGAGTATATATCGACGGTGGAAAGGAGAAACCTGTTAAGCGACATTTTGGTAATTGTCCAGGAGAGCGTTTTAAAGTTTTATTTTTAGGAAAAAAAATCGTATCACTTTCTGTGGCCGCTTTAGAG
>JALPQI010027070.1:0-11107 GCA_025490895.1 Thaumatotibia leucotreta
TTACATCAATAAATTATATTTTTTATTTCGGGATTAGCATCTGATGATGGCGACATTTAACAGTTATGAATCTATGTACAAGTAATAAGTTTTGTACAATAATTAATAAGTTACACTTGTAACTAGTACTTAGTATCTACAAATTATCTGTTTCCAAATTAATTTGTAAATAGCGAAGGCAAAAATAGATAAAATAACGAAATTTATGAAATAAAATTATTTTAACGGATTATATCATGTAGTGTATCAATTGTTTTAATTAAAGTACCTAATTAATTACAAACCGGCGTTTAGGACACTTTACAGGGTTCATTTTCACTTTAAAGTGTTCAAAATATTTGGATGTTATCAAATTAATTAATATGCGCGATATAACTCGTAAAAAATAGTTTTGTTTCATGAATAACTTTCGCACGTACATATTTTTTTATTTAGAAATATTTTTTTTTAATATGTACCAAAATCAAATAACAGGGAAACACAAAAAATACTCGGTACTCAGTTTAAAAGTAAGAAACGAAAATATCTCCAAATTATTTAAAAGCCTTTCTTCAAAGCGTACCCGCGACCGCGAGAAGGAAATTACTTATAGGTACCTACTTACTCATACAGGGTGGAACGGAACGACGATCTTTCTCGCTACCGGCCGAGTCTACCAACCATTACGATGAACTTTCAGTATGGGACCGAACATCGAAATACCTATCTTAATAAAAATTAACCCCTCATACAAAGTCACTGAATAGTTAGAGCTCAATAGAGTCAATAGTATGGAAAAGTCAATTTTCCATGTACGTTTTCGATGTTGGTCCCATACTGAAGTTCATCGTAATGGTTGGTAGACTCGGTCGGTAGCGGGAAAGATCGTCGTTCCGTTCCACCCTGTATGTACATGTACTGTATGTATATTTCCAACATTGTACCAGTACACAATAGTACATTGTACCAATGTACCATAAACACCTCTTTGTGGTAAGATAATGAGTATGGCCGTCGTCAAATATATCTATACACTTTTATCCCTTATTCTCTACCAGTAAGACAGAGTATGCTCACATATTTTTGACGTCCAAGTAAAGTTCTCATCAGACCGCCCGGATCCTTTCGTAGGTAAATCGGTTCAGTGGTTTAAGCGTAATTGGAAAACAAACATACATCGGTTTTTAGTGTTTTTGCGTGTAAGCCTGTGGTGGGTAATTTAATTATAGTGTAAAGCTGGGTTACATGTGTATGGGAGATAATATGATGTGGGTTTTCATAAGAATACCTATGCATGTTTCTTTACTTTTTAATAAAAATATACCTACTCTTAAGTCCTGGTGTAATTACACAGTTGAATTAAAATTTGCGAAATAGTAACAAGGTTGCTTTTGTATAGGATTGCCACCTTTTTTTAAAGGCAAAATAGTATTTTTATGAACATGTAAAAAAAAAGTACTTACAGGGAAAGTGAGGAAAAAAAATAGTACCTACACCTATTTAACTTGTTAGTGTCAGATTGGGAAGTCAAAGTTTAGTAGCCGTGAATTAGGCAAATTCGGTCCATTAAGAAATTCCAAATACTCACAAAATTGAAGCCGCTGAAGATGTAACAAAAATATAGTATTTTACGTACTATATTGGTTTTGTATATTATATTCGAGTAAAATATGGTACGATAATATATATTATATAGTACCTACGTACTATATAATATATATTATTATAGTAAGAGTGGCAACCCTACTTTTGTACCATTCGTATTCGAAACAAACGAAGTTAGGCGCTCTTCGTTTAAAACATATGTTAGAATTTCCATATGCCGGGACTTGTGAGGCCAATAAGTACTTACCTTTCAAAAAGTTTTGATATTCACAAGTGCTTTACGGTGAAGGAAAGCATCGTTAGGAAACCTGCACGCTTAGCACATGATTGGTGCGACAGTATGTCGCTGCGAGATAGATTTCCCGTCTTATACTAACTATATTAATAAAAGAGGGACGGATAGTCTATCTCGCGGCGACATATTGTCGCTCCAATCATGTGCTAAGCGTACTGCATACACCTGCGAAGAAATTCAAGGGTGTATGTGAAGATTGTGAAGTCCCCAACAAGTACTGGGCCAGCGTTAGGACCACGCAAAATAGGCACGTTTGATGTCTAGTTGCGGAAAAAATGGCCAGAATACAACAACAACAACAAGTACCTACCTATTCTGACAAACCTGCGTATATATTCGTATACGTATTTGTATGTATTAGATAAAGTCGCAACACGAAAAAAACAATCATAAAAAAGTGTGTTTTTTAGAATGTAGACATCCAGTCCCGTTGTCGCTATCTTCCTAATCTTAGATCTGTTTTTTAATCCCCTAAAAATATCAACCCTAAAATAAGCAACAATTGCCGATGTATCTTTCTAGTTTACTCCAAAACCCTAAAAATCCCTCACAAGTGTCACTTTCTAAGCAAGATTGGATTTTCCAGATAACAATAGAAGTTAAGTAAAACGGAGATTATGACATTATCCTTCTATGAATAGAATAGATTTATTCCATTATCTTATTTGTGTAAGTGACGATCTTACAAATATTTTCTTTCAACGTTTTTTATTGAAACTTAAGTTAATACCGGTGGGTATCGGTATTAGTACCTACCTACCTCATATTAATTATATCGTTGGGTGGATTCTGAGGACAGATTATCAATATTTTGTCAAATAAATGTTAGCTCTGTCCTTTTTCATCACGATTTGAGAAAAGGGATAGTATGACGTATCGTATAGGTTTTCAGGCGTACTGTAATGTAAAGTACCGTACCTCCACTCCATGTACAGTCGACAAAAAAGTCTCCTTTACAGCTCACAAGTGCAAACATCTTACCACGGATGCGCGATACACATATAAACTCGGTTGCAACGAACGCTCATGCTGTCGTGTGACGCGACAGCATGAGCGTGTTTGCACGTGCACGTTTGCACGTGTTTGCACGTGTTTGCAGCGTGTTTGCACTTGTGAGCTGTAAAGGAGACTTTTTTGTCGACTGTACTTCACGATTTACGAAACACACAAAGTACGCTAAAATACTTTATTTAGAATATAATTGAAAACTTAACTTAAATCCACTATAGCCTCTGGAGGCTGGTTTAAATGATGAAAAAGTAAAGTACACAAAAAAAATACAGTATCTGGATACTGTATTTTTTCTGTGTACTTTATTTTTTCATCATTTAAGCCGACATAATTATATCGTATATCTCAAAACAAAATCTGCAATGCAGTGCAAACCCTAAACTGAACCGATAGCCAAGATTCCGGTTGTTTAGATCGGTTAGACTATTTATTCGAAGGCTGCGATTTTACTCGTAAGTATCGTAGAAATCGTAGAATACAGTAGATTAAAAAAAACTCTGATGACTAATATCTGAGCGGACTAAGGTGTGTAAAAACAATAACAAGTTTTCTTTTATTTCTCACTACATCGGATCTATGCCAAATAGGAACTTTGAAAAAGATCACCGAACGGTACCTATTAAGTAAAGTTTATAAGTACCGACTTCGCACTAAGTAATAAAACTTTAAGTTTTCCTTACACGAATTAGTTCTAAACGTGGAGTTCGTGTAAACCAGTCATAATGTTGTACGCTATAGTCTAGATACTTTCGACCGTATAGTTTTTAACTCCGATCATAAACTTGTTCTCCCATTCTACAACAATCAAACAAAACTTTTACACCTCGCGCCGGTATCCCAAGATCCTTGGTACCGCGTTCTGGCCACAAACTGACATTTATTGGTAAAATTTATGAAGGTCTCAACGACGGTTTATGTTTAATATTCCATATTCAAATCTGAGTGTCCGATTGGTCGCGCGCCATTTCAGATCTACTGCCCCATTTTGAAAGGTCTTATGCGGCGTTGAAATGGATTGTTTTTAAGCCTTTTTAAATTGGCAATGTAAAGATGCGCCTGAGACGTTATGAACGCGGCGGTGCGTGTGATTTTTCGGTAGATTTTACCGCTGTCGCGCTGTTTAGCCTTTTGGTTCGATAATAATAATAAGCTGACATTGCTATCTCTGTTAAGAGGGCTTAACGAGCAAAGATGGTTTTAGAAATATGTTCGTCACGTAGTTAAGAGGTTTTCAATATCGGTTTATTTTTGTGGGATTTTGGGATTGGATTAGGATAAAGTGTAGTCAAGACTACACTTTATCCGTAGCTATGCAGAAATCGACCAACAGCGATTTTTTTCAATACCAAAAAGAAAGCTTAAGTGAAATTGACAAATAGAGTTGATCGTATTCTGTAAAACTATGGTAGTTTTTCGATAGCACTCCAAATGCTGTTTAATACCACACTATGATGATGAGAAACAAGTATATGGTTCGCTTGTAAGCAGCTATCCAGAGAAACTACTGACCGAAAATCTACTTTATAAAAGTATGAGATTTTCATTGAGATCTCTCATCTCCCAAAACGCAATGTTTGGCGAAGTATTACACAGTAGTCTAGTATTAGTATGTACAAAAAATACTTACTACAATTATACCGTAACTATTATTGGTAAATTATAATCTATAACCTCAGTCTGGTAGATTCGGCTGCGACTTTAAATGTTGAATTTAATTATGAAAATACAACCTACTAAGTAACAGTATCTTTTGATGGGATATCTACCATGCTTGAAAAGTGCGATACTAGGTTTGAAAATGTTAATCAATAGTTTATTTTACTAGCCTACATCCTACAATTAGAGTTATAAGCTAACTAGTTGACATTATAAAACCTAGTTATCGCACTTATACATAAGAGAGCAGAATTATATTATATGACTACGCTAGTGGCTTTTCAGTCACCCCCAAGAATGATACTTACATTCTGAAATTAAAAAAATGCAGAGTTGGTTGTCCATCGTCAAAGTCAAAGTCAAAATATTCTTTATTCAATTAGGCCCAGCAACGAGCGCTTTTGAATCGTTAAATTAAATAGCGAATGAGAGAAAAAAAAGCTACTTCCGGTTCTAACCCTACACCACTGCCTGAGAAGAATCCGGCAAGAAAAACAGCGGGTTCTATTTTTTTCAAATAATAGTTTTGTAACATCTTAGAGCTAACATGCATTCATTAAAAACGAAACATAAATTTGAGTTAATATAACTACAGATATATTATGTACATTAACTAAAGATGAAGTTCCTAATAGTCAGAATAATTATATAAATGTAATGAATTTTGAGAAATGTATGATGTAAAGATATATGTAAAAGGGCATACAATTGCATTTAGTTAAACTAAGTTAAAATTATGTCCCTGGTTAGCGTAAAAGTGATTAAAATCATCAAATTTCTGCCAAAAGTTAAGGGAAACATTGATGGAGACTAAAACGACAATTTTGAAATACGATTCTGAATTACATTATTTATTTATGGTTAGGTTAAGTATTATTAGTTTTAAATTATAGATACCGACGCTATGCATAAATAATATAGTACATAAATACATTCAGAAACAAGTACATAAGTACGTACCCGGTAATGGCAAAATGCTAATAAAACTTTATTCACCAGGTTTATCGATCGTAAAAGAAAATCCTATTATGTTTCTAGTGTTCGATGCTGTTATTCCTAAAGCGTAGTCGACCGCGTATTCTGAGAATAACTAAATATGATTGATCCCTAGATTAGTAGCAACTCCATTAAAACCTACAATACCTTCATTGGTTTAGTATTAGGTAAAGGTTCTTAAGTATTCTGAATAGCTACCAAATGTTGCTACTTGGAGCAAACTATTGAAACTATATATGGAAGTTGGTGCATACTGCATACCTTCTCTTTTCGCTGATTAGAACGGCTGAATAGGTCGCGATAACAGTAATACATCTTGTGTTGTTACATAGATTGTACAACTTCGTAGTATAATTTGATAATAATGTAACTTTGTTACTCTATAGCTTTTTATAGCCCACTTTGCACTTACGAGTGCCACAGGTGGTTTAAGGTCTTCAGGTACCCCGACAGGTGTACCCCGTGTGGTGACGGCAGTAAGAATACATTTGTCACCCCAACTCCTCCTGCGGGTGTCGTAAGGGATTGAAGTGTCACTGACCATTATTTTATAAAAGATTGATGATGGGCAGCAGCGTCATCATAGTGGACACATTACTGCGATCGCCAATCTGTTTGCCCAGCGTGGCGATTATGGGCATTTACCTCCTAATGCGTTTATACGAATAGTTAATAGGAGAGGCCTACGTCCAGCAGTGGACTATCATAGGCTGATGATGATGATGAGGTACCCCGATGTCCTTCACTTATCACTATTTCGCAGCCACTAGGGTTTTAGTTGTCCAACATTATTTTTTTAGTCTGAATGTGTCTGGCTATACCCATGTAGAATATATCTGATTGTCTGGCCTCATCTTTACTGGTGGACTTGGTAGGACAGAAGATATATTGTTTGATAATACTTAAGCTCTCATTGGCCGACATAGGAATCTGCAGGACAAAATTCACGTACCTAGTTAATTCTACATTCTTTTTGTTACATTGAGCATAAATTGGGCCATTGAAGTTAGAGGCACATTAATGAATATTGTTCTTTTAAAGTAATTTATGGTCGGGCGTTTAACCCAACCTGAAAACTTATCACATAGATTCTTATTTAGGTTAACCGCTTTACAAATATTACTACTTATAAACAATCTCTCATTTCGACAAAGCCTCTTTTGGTTAAAGCCGACCCGAATACTTTAAACTTGGACTGAATAGTAAAACTACACATAAAATGCTGGACAATGGTGCGAGTCGCAGTTACATTGAAGAGCTAGGTCGTAGTGTCATTAAACACAACTTATGTTAACAATACTAAGCGTCCTTAAATGTTTTTCTACTGAGCCTGTCGGTTTTGAGACTTTTGAGGCCTATAACTATAGTGTTACGGAACATGAGAGGTTGCCTTGAGATTCATGTTACTAAGTATTCTCTCTGTGGCAGTGTAGCTGAAGTGGTCTTAAAGTAAATAAGCACCAATAATTTAAAATGCTGTAGAGCTGGCAGACTGACACTTGCCTGCCTTATGCAAATAGTTTAAAGACCATCTAATCTGAGTACCTCAGGCAAACGCGTAGTTTCTCTGACTCGAATGTTGCTCTAAGCTACAGGTAAGTACTTACGTTTGCCAGGTCCCCAAATCAAAATCGCTGAATACTTTAAAAATTACCTTACCTTAAAACGACGGCGTCATTAGCGCGATAAAAACACATCCTTCCAAAACGCGAATTTTCAAGTTCGCGGTAGAGCCACTAGACATATTGTTATCTGGATAGGGGATGCCCTAGATTCAGGTAAGGTCCGAACGAGACCTATATTTTAGTCACGGCCGAGACCGAGACCGAGACTTGGTAGAAAGGATAAAAAACATATAAATTACAAAAAAAATCCTAGCAAATACCTATAGTAAGTCCAACGTCAAACTAAATACAGCAATTTTTTTTGGATAATTTATTTTTTTGATTTTTTTAATGTAGTATTTTTATCGATAGTATGATAGGGGTCGCTTACTCTAAATTATTCCTTCCGTTCATTTGAAAGTGAAATTGAAGTTGGTTCAATCGCCAATTACAGCTCATTACGAATCTCGTCCACGGCCGAGAGTCCCGGCCATTTTTGGCCGAGAATGCCGAGACCGAGACCGAGATCTCGGTCGGACCTTAGATTCAGGTGCGACTGATCAATCATACCTAAATTTCATTGGCTTTGACTCATTTCAGTGACAGAATAAGTTTCAAAATAAGGTGGTCAATGTTACCATTTACCCTTTTATGGGTTAATGCATTCCATACTTATAAAGACTATTGTTTGCAGGACGTGGCGAAGCAGGCGGCGCGATGTCGTGTGCCGGCTGCGAGAAGCCGATCCTGGACAAGTTCCTACTCCACGTCCTGGAGCGAGCGTGGCATGCGGCGTGCGTGCGCTGCGCGGACTGCCGCGCGCCGCTCGCCGACAAGTGCTACTCTAGAGACAACAAGCTGTTCTGCCGCAATGACTTCTTCAGGTGAGAATGGGATGGAGAATTCAACCGTGATATGCAATGCTGCAAAGTGCTAGAGACAACAAGCTGTTTTGTCGCACAAAGTGTACATATACCTACATAGGTACTCACTCACACTTTTAGAAAGTGCGTTTTCCTTATAGGACAAGAAAATTGGATTATTTCCGGGAATTTATTCGTAGCAGGCTGGAAATCGTTTTAATATCTTAATTTAGTCCTAAATGTATGAAATCCGAGTTTGCACATTACAAGGAAGCAGTGCTGGTAGCTGATATTTTTCAGGGTACGTACAGTAAAGTAGTTTTTTTTTCGGTTCAACCCTATAGTGTGTCATATCGTTCGATTTTATAATTTTGGGTTTTTTTCTTTTAAGGACCCGAAATTAAAAAATCGTGTTAAAAACCCAATTAGAGGGAAATTAAAAAAAAGCTTAACTGCAGTCAGGTTTGAACGCATTTCATAAATTTAGGACTAAATGAAAATATAAAAACCATTTCCAGCTTGTTACGAATGAATTCCGCAAAATGCTTCATTTCATTTGGATCTAATTTTCTTGTTCTGCTAGTTAAACCGAAAGGTAATTTTTATTAGCTGTATTCGAAGCCTAGAATCTTTCTAAAACATTATTTTTTGTTAATCCACACCAAATCCCATCTATTCCATACATTTTTTTGTATAAAATCAACTGTGAGAATAGTCAGCAGCCGGTGGTAAACGTCTCTGACCACCCCAAGACAAAAACACTCCACTAAATTGTTCAAAATTGTTAAATCGTAGGGTTTGGCGCCAAAATCGACAGTAAAAAAGTAATTTCATCGTAGGTCAGGTAACAGCGGAAAAAGGTTCACTTACGACTTCCGCCGCCTTGATGGTTTAATTTCGTATGTTTTTCGTAATTTGATGAGTTTATTCGGTGACATTTCGGCCCGTAAGTGACGTCATTTCCGTTTGTTTGACACCGCGCTATTATAATAAAAGTTTTGGTTTTTTAGCATATAACTTTATGTGCTCTTGAATATGGGACACTGTAAATAAATTATATTTATCGCTCTTTGATCAGTGCAGTCCGAGAATCGGAGTAATCGGATAAGTTAATCTCAGCAAAACATATTTCAAGACATAAAAGTCAGTTTTACGCTTTTTGCGTTGACAAACTCGGTTATGTCTGCCAAAGATTACGACCTCAAAACATGCACGGAGCACAAACAACCACCATCTTTAATTTATTGTCCCCTACGCTCAGCCGTCACGATTTATCCTTTGCTTGGAGTCTCTTAAAATAATTACCTATCAAAGACCGAAAGAATCTGCCCGCGGGCTATTGCAAACTTAACTTCGTTCAGCGCATAAAACATTCAGCCAGACATGAGATGCCATTTAAAAATTAAAAATACAACAGAGCAATCCACAGACAAAATGAAATCATTTTTAAGGCGAGCTTTTATTAAATTATGAGCGGGATTTGTCAAATTCGATTTTTAAAATTTCAAAATTGGCAGAAACCGTCGCTCTAAAAAATAACATGGTGGGTTGCCAGCGTACAAGTTAATGTTTTATTCATACGGCCTCCATCGTTTATGCAAATGGATATTGTAATAATTCAAAGTGATGATAAAACAATAAAAAAAAACATTAGTGCTAAAGTCGCGTTCGCAGTGTGTTTTGTTGATAAGCGTAAACCATTAATTTAGTACAAAGCTTCTATATGTTGCAATGATCTCGAGTACCTATATACGTGTAGGGTAGGGACACTGTTTGGTACACATACAATTATCTACACGACACACAAACAACCATTTTGTGTGTGTGTGTACACACAAAATGGTTGTTTTTATATTATTATTGATACGTTTATTTTTTTTGATTATAATTTTAAATAAGCGAAGCATTTTAAGCTTTGTATGTAATCGTTTTCGGAGGATTTAAATAAGGTTACCGATTAGAAAATAACAGTGACTTTTTCAAAAAAAATATTTTTATTTTATTTACTGTATTTTTTAACCTCTTAGAAAAAAAATATTCATTATTTAATTGTAATGTTCTTCACAAGTCATAACCATTGTGTTTTTGATGAAAAAACGCCATTATACTCCCCCTTGGTAGCAATCGACAACGATTTAAGTAATTGACCTTTCTACTAACAATTAATTCGATACTTAGGTTGATATTTACATACAAGTTGTTTGGAATCAGCCAATGGCAGCCATTCCCGTGTTATTAGTGGTCATTTAGATGTTGAGCTTTGACTATTTAGTGCAGTTCGTATGCTTATGGCTTACAATGTATGAGTATTATGGTAGCAGGTTTTACAAAATACCAATTTGTATGGTATTTCGACAGTTTGTTCTCATATAAAATTATGAGTTATGGTCATACCGATGGTAACGATTTTGAAAGACACGCGAGCAAATGCGAGAGGTTTGTCCAATTCAGGCGCGGATCCAGGACTTCGTTGAGGGGGGGGCACTGGATCCAGGACTTCGTTGAGGGGGGGGCACTGCCCTATGATATGATAGCATTTTATACTTGAAACACCACCTAGCCATACAAAAGTCCAGTGTGAGGGGGGGGCAAGTGCCCCCATTGCCCCCCCCCCTGGATCCGCGCCTGGTCCAATTTAGATATATTGACATGACAACTGTATAATATATACCTTAACATATATATCATGTATTATTATATGTACTATACTCTATACAACAATCGCTATCAGCAAAAAAGGCAGCAATATCTAAGGAAAGCCAACTTTTCGCGCCTACATTTTTTGAATCAGCTGCTTCTTTATATTGACAGTGATGGTTAGACATAGTATAATCGTATAGGTATGTATATTTCAAAATTAATCAAACTAAATAGGTATAATAAATACTTATATTTAAAACAGTTAATCCATATTACTCATATTTGTGTAGTCCATAAATAATAAATAAATTATGATGAGACACTTACTTTTACACAAATCGACCTAGTCCCACGGTAAGCTGAATAATTCAGGGCATTCAGGCTCGATATGTTCGCTCTGTATCTAAGGAGCTTCTTAAATATATTTTTAGTATAGGTACATTAATTACACACGTGAT
>JALPQI010027073.1:0-11764 GCA_025490895.1 Thaumatotibia leucotreta
GGGTAACACTGGGGAATAACATTATTGATTATGTGTAATTTTTTATGAAATAAAACTATGAAAACGGATAAACTCGCGTATATTAACTAATTTTAACTTCATTCCGACGTTTCGAACACTTTACAGGGTTCGTGGTCTGCGGATGACTGACAATGGAGGAAATTTGATAGATCTACCTCCATCAAAATAAGAAAGATAAGTACAAAAACTACCCACCAAAGAAAAAAATTACTAAACCACAGACAATAAAATTTTAAGGGTGGATGTACATACAAAATTTGCAAATTAAGCTAGTTATTCATTACAAATATTTTTTTTTTCAGAATGAAGACAAGAGACAAAATAAATAATCTACGCCGGTTCTATCCCTACGCCACTGCCTGAGAAGTATTTCCTTCCTTTGTATGATTGTATTGTTAGGAAGGTATCCCAAAAATTGGGACCGGCAAGAAACTCTGCGGGACAACTCTTTTCAAAAAACATTTGTAGTACATCTTAAGATCATCATGCATTAAACCGAAACATACAATTTTGATTAATAAGGAAATTTAAAATAATTTTGAAAATTTTTTGCCAGTACTGAAAAGGGGGGTAATGGTCACCCACCGCCAAATACATCAACCTCACGGTTTATGTCTAGAATGTTCCTTTATCAGATGAACAACTGGATCCCAAGCTGGTGGTAGAGAAAAGCTTCTTTCCATTCTATTAAAGTTTGTTTTTATTTCATGAGTAATCGTCGCGGTAACCGAAGAAAATATTATGTAATTTTTTACTTTACGAGTAAGCAGTTGTAAACTTTTGAATGAAGAAAAATAATGGTGAGCACTGAGCAGTGAACAATATAAAATAAAAAACAATCACATGCATTAACATAATTACGCGCGCACCTTTCTCAATACTGCATACTTCACAATATTGTGGACAGTTGTAATTAATGGCGGAAAGAATTTAAAACATTTAATTTTTATTTATTGGCGCGGTGTTTTTAAGAGATAAACGCCTACTTTTCGGAATGCTGTTTAAACAAAGTGCATTCTGTCACCGCATTTTAAAATGGCCACCCGCATTAATTCCGTTTTAAACAGTAAAGCGTGGCCATAGCAAACAGTAAAAAGGTGCAAAAGTGGCACTCAAAATTCAATTTCGCATAGAAAGTGCGTAAAGCGCGTCATAAAAACATATTCACGTGAAACAAGGCGCTGCAGTGGACGGGAAGTGGACTGAGGCACGTTTGACAATAAGCGGAGCGGTTAGCGGATATTACAACACTTGTCGAAGCACTTGTTTTTATCAGATTAATGATGAAGAGCCACTACCTACTTGTATCTCATAGCACCTACATTTTGTTGCTAGTGCAATGTTCATTATTTTAGTCGCCGTTGAGTGAATTAAAGATATGGGACAAGCACAAAATGACACTTAACACATCCATTAAACGACGTATATTAAATACGATATATCGAAAAAAACCATTAAATAAAAAAAACACTAGTTCACGAAAACATGATCACATACTAAAAAACTAAAAAAAAACACGATTTGGGCAACTGTATCAAAAATACTTATTATGTTTAAATGTGATAGTTTGGCACTTCCAGTGTCATCACTTGATATTCAGTGTCAGTGTATTTTTATATTTTAAATTTAACAAAAATAACAGCATTTCACCAAAATACAGAGCTAAAAACCTGCAAGTTTTTCGTAACAAATAAATAAATCTAAATAGTTATTCGTTTTTTGTCTACTTTTTCCTTCGATGCTGAGCGACGCCGCAGCCTTACTCGGTCCTCATACAAATTCATGGTCTCGACATAGGAGGTTCAGCACATAAACCATGACGTTAGGACATTTTTATGAGACCCTGTGACTAGTTCTATCGGAGACCTTGATTTTATGTTCTGTTTAAAATTCTACTACTTAGAAGATGAAATGTTTAGTAGTGGCACTCGATTTAGAGTTTTAGAGACACAATTTACTTCAGTTACAACTTGGAAATCGGTAATTTTAACTATAAAAACGAAGTATGTATCTATAAATGATTATGTTGGTAAGCAATTATGTATATCTAATAATATCTATGAAACCCTGATAAAATGAACAATACGTTTGGTATTGTAGGTACAGTTTGTTTTTCATATCCATACATGAAATTCATTTTGTAATTCCGTTAAAAAATTAAAGCGGCATTTTATGCCCTCTGCACCTCAAACATTATCTAATCTAACTCGTAATACTAACAACTTCCTTCTATCGTTAACGTTTTAAAAACTTTCATTTATTAATAAACTTTCAGCTTTCTGCCCCGACATAATTTAAACACCATAAAGATGCCTTAAAACACAGGAAAGTGACAGCCGCGCGAGTTTATGGCTAACTTATGCCAACTTAAGGCGGCATTTTATTGGCACTAGAACCTTTACACGCGGTACTTTCGCATATCTTTGCCCATTTACGGCAAAATGGGGAGATATTTAATGAAAAAAGCGTAGATTTTATCTTTGTTGATGTGTATAGAAACTGATCCGTTGGCGCATCTTGTTAATCCAAAAAAACACCTGTCAATCTCGCTCTGATGTACAGTGGCGTTCAGAATTGCATGGACGATTTATAAATGAATTCATTCATGAACTGCCCATGCAATTTTGAACCCGACTGTACATGGTACAATAATACATACAGATTCATGTGGTTATGTATTTCTGTACTTTCGTACTTATGAAAGGCAAATTTTAAATCATTTTATATCAACATGTGACGCGCCAATATGGAGTAGCTAATGTATATGGCAAAATAATATATTACTAGTCAGTTTATTCGAAAAGCAACCTCATATGAGCATTGAGCAGGTATAGGTGCATTCTAGTAAGAATATGTATTTTATAGGTGATTGTTGAGAAATACCGTTTTGATATTGGCCAGCAGAACTAGATACTGTAATTCAATAAAAGTCTTAGCGAGTGCGTAATTTACTATCTGCGCAAGTTGCTAGTAGTTGCCAATCGCTAACGAATAGTAGCGTATCGTAGTTTCCCTCTCTGCCAATCTTTCATATTAGTGCGACAAAGACAGTTAGCTGCCTTTCGTTTACGATTGACGATTAAGCGTTAGCGATTGGCAACTTGTCTAAGCACCCTGATATACCTACAAAATATATACAAAATTTAATTTAATTTTGTATAAGTATATACAAAATTACGATGCGCTACTAAGCGTTAGCGTTTGGCAACTTCGCTAAGCATCCAGACCATATCATGGTGCTATGAATTAGGGTTTTCTGAAATGACGTTCACCAGGGTGGCCAGAAACTTGTCTAAATTCTCAGAGCGTCTATAGTTTCGTGTTTATGTTTTGTATGAGTTAATAAAATTATATATATAAAAAATACCTTCTAGTTAGTTTTTCTTTGGGGCTAGATAATTGTGTTTCTTAGCAGGACCTTACCCGCTAAGTGGCGCCAACTAGTGACATACGTTTTCGAGAAAACCCTCATTGCTGCCGCGGCAAACCTACTCATGGCGGTAAGTGTTAAAATGATTATAAGCTTCCAAAGATAATCACTTCACGAAAGTGAGTCTATCTGCCATCTACCGCATTTAAGAGACCTCACACCAGTCACACCTCCTGTCATCGGTAAATCAAGCTAACGATTGCTAATGGCCGATGACGCGGCGATAATTCATTGTGCTACGAATGTCGTAACGCAGAATTAGCATCTGCCCACGTGCTCATCCCACTTGATCACCGCAAGTTTACTGTTGCAAAATATGTATTACATCTGTCATTGCTCATGATTGTTCTGGGGGTTGGCCAAGATATTAATTATCATTGAAACGGTGAAGGAAATATTCAAAAATATACACTGGGGATGGTTGACCAACTTTCAGCTTAAATGTTCGTATTTTTGTTATTTTGGCATATATTAATTTTATCTAAACATTAATTTATGAGAATGACAGATTCGTACGAAAGGTCACGTGACCATTCCCATATTCGTATATTATTATGGTCATGTCACTTATTGCTTATCTTATCGGATACGATTGCAGAATAGCATCTTGGCTTGGTACAAAAACGGTCACTCACAACTACTTGTTCGACTCAATACTTTCGTGTAGCTCGGATTTTTAGCGTTCCGTAGCCAAAATGGCAAATACGGAACCCTTATAGATTCGTCATGTCCGTCTGTCCGTCTGTCACAGCCGATTTACTCGGAAACTATAAATGCTACAGTAACGAAATTTGGTAAGGATATGTGTTGTATGAACCGCTACAGGAAAATGATACTAAATTGTAAAAAAAAAACCATTGTGGTGGGGGCCCTTCATACATGTAACTGAGGGATAGAAAATTTTTTTTAGTTGTATATAAGCGTGTGGGGTATTATTAGAAAGGTCTTTGAAAATGATATGAAGGTTTATAAATCTCAGTTTAATTTAAGCAAATCGTTTTTGAGATATCAGCTCTCAAAGTTTCAAAAATGTGTCCCCCCTCTATTTTTTAAACTACGGGATATAAAATTCAAAAAATATATATGTTATGCACATTAATAAACTCTATCAACGATTTTTGGTTTGATTAAATTATATCCTATAGTTTTTGAGGCAGGTTGATTTAACTGTATTTTTTTAATAATAAATTGATAATGGTACGAAACATTTTGCGCGTGAGTCCGACTCGCACTTGGCCGGTTTTTGTCAGTTAGTCTACCTGCCCAACTTGCCCCGGTCTCCCCTGTAGTACGAAGAAAAAAGAACAATGTCGTAAAGTATAAATACATAAACTTTTCCTTCTTTATTTCATTCTTATGGTCATTGAAGGAAAATGTTTAGGAGCATTATGCTAAGATGTGTCTACTTAATTAAAAACAACATAATCTTCAATTGATTACTGTCGCTACGCGCGATTTAATTCGAACGAGAATTAGCCGTTTCGTTTGATATTTTACTTAAAATAACTTTATAACAATTAAGTCCAAAGCGTAAATATAAATTGACCGTGAAAGGAAAAGTTTATGTTTTTTTTTAAAGTCTCGAAACTTTTCTTTATCTGACTTGTAACAAAATGAGAACTGAGCAATTTTGATCAATTTAATTACTTTGGCCGCGAGTTTTTTACAAGTTTGAAACAAGAAAACGCACTTAGGACTTTTATTGAAAATGTTATAAAATATAAATTATAATCGCGCCTTGGTGGTGCGATAAAATTGAGACGACGAGCGTCGCGATAAAAGTAGGTCATTTTCTTTTCTCCCTGCATGTCTCAGCCAGTGTTATTGTGTCCAGAAGTTCATCATTTCAGCCATAAGACGTCTGAACATAGGCCTCCCTCTTGGACCTCTATATACACCGGTTGGAAGCAACCTGCATCCAGCGTCTCTCGGCGATTTTCATAAGATCGTCTGTCCATTTTGTGTGTCCAGAAGTTACCTAAATAAAATTGGTGTAGCTTAGTACAACTTAGAAATAAATTAGGCTATTGTGAAATTATTTCTCTGTTTCATCGTGGCACGCTGCTTTAAAAACACAAGACAGAAGACACAAAAAAGTGTAGATGGGTGGATAATAAGGGAGTATCAGAGCCTCCTTTGCACCTTTTCGTGTTATGGCTTCTTTACTTTGATCATTCCACGTCGTTAAACCATAAACTACTTGCACCTAAATTGTTAAATATTTACAACAGGAGAGACAATTTTTGTTTTGATTTACCTGTACAAACCTTACCTTAAGTTTAATAGCATGTTATTTTAATAAATATTTTTTAAGAAGCAATGATGTCACTCGCTCCTCTTACGATTTCATTAAGAGGAGTGACATCACATCAAAATCACAAAATTGTGGTATCAGTCACAGGATGAAGCTTTAACGTAATGCTTTCAGGTATTCTACTGTCAAAGAATCGGATATAGAGGTGAACGGTTTTTGTGAAGTTTTTTTAATTTGGAAACATTGAGAGGAAATGTCAGCTGGCTTTTTCACTACAAACGTATTCCCCTGTCTCCTCGATTGGTTTTGTATTGACACGTACGCAATTTTTTTTACAATAAAATCTGATTTTGCCGCTTGCATTTTGGTATGGTTGCTTTTTTGATATTATTATTATTATATATCAAAAAAGTATAATCGGTTAAAACTCCTCCCGCGGACGGTCCGTCAGAGGAATGAGCTCCCTGCCGAGGTTTTCCCGTTAGACTACAGTATGGGGTTCTTCAAAAGAGGAGTGTACAAGTTCTAATTGGGTCGGCAACGCGCATGTGACACCCCTGGGGTTGCAGGCGCCCATAGGCTACGGTGACTGCTTTCCATCGGGCGGGCCGTATGCTTGTTTGCCACCGACGTGGTATAAAAAAAACTACAGTTGTCCCTTTCTTACTGTGTCGAAGCTCTAGGTCTAATTTAAAGCTGTTAATAAATATAAAAGCTGTTAATAATAAATGGTAATTTAAGATTGTAGTGAATGAAAGGCCGGTTGATAGCTGACTGATTTATTTCTTAACTACCCGAAATATTGACATCAATGAATCTACCCACTACTTGCATACCTTACATCTCTCCCACTCAAATAACGGATAATCATATAGTTAGGGTTTACACATATATACTACTATATAACAATATACACTTTTATTATAAGTCTATATTGTTTACATCTCTTTCGGCTCTAATTAAGGCACATCACACAATAGGACATAAATAGGAATCGGTAAACAGATTAGGTAAAATAGGTAAGTACATTACATGGCCTGTTTCTGGGACCGTTTCCAAGCTCGCAACGCTCGGTTGGACGCATCGGACGGCGGCGCGCCCGGGGCCTCCGTCAACGAGCCAGCGTCCCCGGCCGCCGCCGCTGGGGGCTCGCGGGCTCCCCGCTCAGGCTGTCCCGGCAGCTCCTGGAGGTCGCCATCCGATGCGTCCTCAAAGGACTCGTCAGCACCATATTCGGCCAACCCCGACTGAGCCCCTTCTTCATTCGAGCTCGCTAGATCTGCGCGTTCGCCAGCGTCACGAATACTCGCTCGCGTCAACGAGTACCTATGTTTATTGACAGGCATTATTTGATCCACATGTCTACGCCACTCGACCCCCTGACCCATATTCACCTTGTAAGATACCGGGCCGGTCTGGGAAGTGACTTTACCCTTCGACCACTTCTCCCCTTTGACTGTATAGTCGCGCGCGAACACCTCATCCCCCACGCCGACGGCCCTTGGCGTGCCGCCGGCGGCCGCGGCCTGGCGCTCCTGCGCGGCGCGCGCGGGGGCCGCGCGGTCGGGCCGCAGCGCGTCCAGCCGCCCGCGCAGCCGCCGCTTCATCAACGCTACCGCCGGAGACACGCCGGTCGTCGAGTGCTCGCAATTACGATACTGGAAAAGAAATTTACTAAGGGCGGTAGGAACATCGACCCCCTCGTATAGAGCCCTCTTAATCGCTTTTTTAATTGTCTTAACCGCATTCTCCGCCGCGCCGTTACCCTGGGGCCTATATGGTGCTGACGTTACATGTTTTATACAGTTGACGTTACAGAATTCTTTAAATTCTACTGAAAAGAACGGCGGCCCGTTGTCTGTTACGAGTTGCTCAGGAAATCCGAACCGAGCGAATATTGAACGAAGCACTGAAATAGTCGATCGGGCTTCTGTACCCTTCATTAAAATGGCCTCAATCCATTTGGAATGCGCGTCTACAATAATTAAGTACCGCTTGCCTCCGCAGTCCGCAAAGTCCGCATGGAGCCGACACCATGGGTTCAGTGGGTACTCCCACGGGTGCAGCGGCGCGCGGGGCGGCGCGTCCCGCACGGCGCGGCACGCGCTGCAGGCTCGGCACGCTTCCTCAATATCTCCGTCAATACCGGGCCAGTACACATAATTACGCGATATATTTTTCATTTTACGAATACCTAAATGACCCTCGTGAATTTCGTTCAACACTTGTTTTCTAAAGTTTGGGGGTATTACAACGCGATATTTATATATTAAACAACCCATGTCAACAACCAAATCGCTCTTTCTTACAAAATATGGTTTTTCTTCCTCGCAACTCGCAACGGATGGCCACCCGAACTGTACATAACCATAAATCTTACTTAAAATTGAGTCATTCTGTGTGTCCTTAGCTATGTCTTTAAAATTAACAGGCAACGAATCCTCAATAAATCGAACATAACTCATCACTTCCGAGGAAGCGCGGTCCCGGTGCGGTAGTGGCAGACGAGATAACGCGTCGGCTGGCCCGTTGTCCACCGAACGTACAAATTCTACCGAAAAGTCATAAGCCGCTAAGCGCGCCGCCAACCGTTGCAAGCGGCTCGCAGCTGTTTGTGGAATTCCGCTATTTTTCCCAAAAATATAACTTAGCGGCTTGTGATCCGTTCGCAATGTAAAGTGTCTTCCAAATAAATATTGATGATGTTTTGTTATACCATAAAATATCGCCAAAGCCTCTTTGTCAAGTTGGCTGTAATTACGCTCATGTTCGTTGAGCGTTCGCGACGCGCAACAAACCGGGCGCTCGGCGCCGGCCTCGTACCGGTGCGCCAGCACGGCGCCGACGCCGTAGGCGCTGCTGTCCACCGCCAGCACGAGGTCGCGCCCCTCCTCGTAGTGGGCTAATACGCGTTTACCAATAAGGGCCCGCTTTGCTTCTATAAAAGCCTTATCACAAGTTGAATCCCAGTTCCACTCGACTCCGTTTTTTAATAATGAATGTAACGGATGTAGCATTGTACTTAAATTTGGAATAAATTTCCCGTAATAGTTCAGCATTCCTAGGAAGCTTTTTAGTTGAGTTACATCCTCGGGTTTCGGAGTGTGAGAGTGACTTATTATAACTGTAAAAAAATGAATTGTTTTTCTCAATACGTTTTCGTGGGAACAGCTGTTTATATAAGTCCACACTAATAGCCGATATACGACTGCCCGTATCAATCTCACAATTGACGTCCTGTCCATCAATGTTCACTATAATAAAATAAGGTTTGTTACCTTGCGATGACACTCTGATGTTAAACAAGTCGTCGTCCGATTCTTCATCGATAAAGTGTTGCCGCCCGTACCGGCGTCGAAAATCACGCCCTTTTCCACACATCGCCTTCAAATGTCCGCGTTCATGGCACTCGTCACAGTTATAATGCGTATATTTGCACTTATCTGGCCTATGCGCCTTCCCGCACCGCCAGCACTGCGCCTGCGCCTGGGCGTCGCGCGGCGGGCCGCCCCGGGCCGCGGCCGCGCCGCCGGTCCCGGGCCCTCGGCCTCCGCCGCGCCCCCCGCGCCGTGCGCTCGTGTGATGCAGCCCTTCGCCAGCATCGCCGCCACCGCCGCCGCCGCTCGAGGTGCTCGCCGGCGCTACCGCCGAGCCGCTGACCTCGGCGTGTTTCTCTGCGGCCTCGAGAGCGAGAGCCAGCTCCACCGCCTCCTTGTACTGTATATTCTTTTCGGCGAATATCCGAGATCGCATCGCTTCGTTTGCGAGTCCCGACACAAACTGGTCTCGCAAATTCACTTCGAGGGCGGTGCCGAAGCCGCAGGTGCTCGCCAGGTGTTTTAAATTTTGAAGATATTCGGCGAGCGGCTCGCCGACCCGCTGCCGACGTAACCTAAAAACGTGACGTTCGGCGATCTCTGATCGCTGTGGTTCCAAGTGTTCGGTCACCAGATGGACCAGCTGTTCAAATGTCTTGTCTTCTGGAAGCGCCGGTGAACATAAGTCGCACATTAACGCATATGTGGCGTCACCGACAACAGTTATTAACAATGGCACCTGAAGTTCTGCCTTCACTTCATTTAACAACATATATTGTTTCACGCGGCGAATATACGCGGGCCACTGTTTCGAAGATAGATCTGTTCTAATTTCCCGATTGGCATTATTAGTCACTAAATAGCACTGTTTTTTAACCGAAAACTATAAAAAATCCGAAATCCTGTCGCCAGTGTAGTGAATGAAAGGCCGGTTGATAGCTGACTGATTTATTTCTTAACTACCCGAAATATTGACATCAATGAATCTACCCACTACTTGCATACCTTACAAAGATCTTTAAGTTGAGTCCATTTATTATAATACTTACATATGCAAGGAAAAAAAATCAGGATCCATCACATCGAAATTAATTAAGACCGCAATATTTACTACATGATAGGGATAACATCTTGTTTCCGCTAACTCTTGTGGCTTAGCGTTTTCAAGAGGCAAATACGTTACGTTTAGTTTTGTTTGTGTATTAACGCAATTACATTTACGAAACTCACTTAGAGCGCAGCGTGAGGTTGTATGTTTAGTGCATTCTTCAGTTGTTTTAACGTAAGGTATTGTTATTTTTACAAGTTCTATCCATTGACAGGCTGTCTAGATAAATAAACATTGACAACTTACAGTTATTTTAAGTAGATACTTGTTGAATTCGTATTCAAGACTAAAAAAGCTGTTTTTTGTTGTACTCTGCTTTTTATTGTAAATAACTGCTAATAATGTACAACATATTATATCAGTAGTAACACCACTGTATGTACATTATAAGCTAAAAATGTATATAATATACATTTGGTAATATACATATAATATTGTATGTGTAAGTACACTAAAGGTAAAGACTGCGTCCGCGTCATTTTAATGTAATTTCTTATCATTAGTGTACTTATGCCACTAATACGACGAGTGAGAGATCCCTATGGGTGACAGAAAGTAACATCTGAGACCGAAGAGAATGAGATGCGATAATATTTTATATGTAGTTCATCGGTGAGCTAATAGCTAATCTATCACTCTCTCTTTTACGTACATGGGAGAGACTATCTTTTGTTAATTTATATCACCGATAGCTCATAGCTTACTCGCTCTTGGTAGGACAAGTACTTAAGCCACCTTATAACGATTACTCGCTAGAAAGGTTCTACATAATCTACATTTCAAAATTGCATATATAAAGTAACGAATTTTCAAATTAATCGTTTTTTTAATAGGGTAGTGGCACGGGATCATCCTTTGGATTAGTGAATGTCTACCCTCTGTGGGCTCACGGTTCTTAACTTATCCCAGTCAATGACGTGAAGGCCCTTTACACTAAACGACGAAACAAAACTAAATATGGCTTACTTTTACAGCATTTGACGTAGTCGACACATATTTTGAAACACGCACACATATTTTTACGTTATTACTAATAAATATCAATAATTTTAACTGAAAATGCATGTGAACTCAAGGTTTAAGGTTTTAAGTTGGTGATAAAACCAAGAATGTGTTCTAAAAGTGCGTGCATGATTATGAAATAATACAAGTTTTTAGATTTGTCTATATTTATTTGTTTTCTCAATTTTTATTATTTCTTTTTTCAAAATAATAATCATTAATATTAGTGTAAAATATTACTAGTGACTAAAAAACGTAATTGAGAACGTTAACTTTCAATATCCGTTAAAAAATCCTAATAAATGTGAACAGTGTTCATGAAAAAATTACTTTGTTTTTTTTTTTATCAACAAAATTTACGTTAGCTGGACAGTAAGGTGCAAAGAGTCCCGTAGAAAAATTAAAATATCGAGCCTTTTGACCGACCATTGCATTAACCAGATTTGTAGGTGCAAAGCGCAGATCTATAGAAAATAAAGTGCCTTTTGCTAACTAAATATGGACCAGACTAGTGGATAAGATGGCGACGCGAAATGTAAAAGCCTCAAGCCCCGAGGGTAGCAGCCTCTCTCAGCAAACAAAATGTTTACCGAAGCGGTCGCCTTTGTCTTATTCTCTTATTTGCTCAAAAG
>JALPQI010027074.1:0-10306 GCA_025490895.1 Thaumatotibia leucotreta
TTCTAAAACTTGACAGTTGAACATCCTTTTTTTAAATATATTTAAGTAGGTCACCATTTGAAAGTATAAACTTAATTATGTCGTCTATCTACAGCAATAGATTCATGGATTGTTTTTTCCACCATATGAGTGTTGCAGATTTGAAGGTCAGTAGATAAGGTAAGTTTGTATACAATGTGCTCACGAGGAAAGGGAACAATTCAAACAGCGGATTTCTGACCAAATTTGAAGTTAAAAATGTCGTAATGAAGTTTGCCGGATTCCGTCTATTATAAGAGAAAATGTTTTTTTTTAACCATTTTAGACAGTTACGCAAGATAAACGCATTTATGGAAACGATTTTGTTACTGTGTTGTCTTAGTCTTGTCACATTTAATCGACAAACATCAAATGAACAAAACAAAACTTTAATAAGGTACCTGGCAGACTCTGTATAAATAATAAAATAATTAATAAAATCCTTTTTTTATCTAGTGAAGCATTCGAAATAACATATAAAAACAAAAAAAAAATCTTGCACAATACACCAAAACTCATATAACATAAATTTTTTGTTTCTTTTAGCCTCAGGAATAAGCTGTTAAATTTTTTCCCTTTTCTCATGGGCACCTTGTATAGCGGTGATACGTAAATAACTAATAGCTATAGGTTTCGCACAACTTATTTATACCTGACTTACATCAAGAGTTTCTGAACTTATAGATTTGTAGAGTTCCGGCATTATAATATTACATCGGCTATTTAATCGGTCTGTTAGCAAGTTTGTGATACGACGAACTCAAATAGTCGTTATGAAAATTCTTATAATTTAAATGTTTATGCTGACATGTCCATAAAAAGCTAATGCATCCTTGGATATCATTGTAATTGGATTAAACGATTTCTTTCTGTCATCCTGCGTCTGCCCATTGTTCTTCCTCTTGTTAAACGATGTAATGGCCGCATTTAACTTAGTCCTTTACTAACATTTCCTGAAATACCATTTTGAACTTTATGCCTTCCATTTAGTATCTAAATTAGCTTATGGCCGACAAGTGTTGAAAATTGAAGCTAAGGTTGAACTGCTAATAATGTCTAATGTGTTCAATATTTTATTTTGATAGTGGTGAGTACATTTAGGACAATGGGATTAGATAAATTTAAATGGGTTATACAAACCAAACCATATTAAAGTACCTTAGGTAGGTACGTAACGAATCACGTTTCGTGTAACGATCGAATTTCGTAGAGTAGGGGGATAGTACAGCGAATGCTCTTTTGGTCTGCATGCACCTTCACAAGTCAGCGTTACGAACAATAAAATTAAAACTAAACTGGAATATCTTGGCAATCAATTTTCGGATAAGCTTTGAAAAGGAATGCCCCAAGGCGACATATTAGCACTAATAATACTTCATGTAAATGTTTTAAGTTATGATTCGAACACAAAAGGCCAGATGAATTCGTACCAATTATTAATAATGTCAAAATTCACAAAATGAGGCAATTTATATGATTAAAATGTCCACTCTGATGACGTTTTTACGGCAGGGTCAAATTAGGATTATGGTTATTAAAGATGGCATTTGAAAATAAATTATCTTAATTAGTCAGCTTAGGGCATTTGATGAGATAAGAAGTGTGAAGTGGAATGAATGTGCTATTGGATGGAATAATACATTATATATTTTATACTTAGATATATTGAATTGAAATTGTGTTTTTCACTACATAGTATAAAATAAAGTCACTTTTTCTGTCCCTATGTCCCTTTGTACGCTTAAATCTTTAAATCTACGAAACGGATTTTGATGACATTTTTTAATAGGTAGGGTAATTCAAGAGGAAGGTTTTTAAGTAGGTATAGTACCCGTGCGAAGCCGAGGCGGGTCGCTAGTTTTAAATAATTTTGAATTTAAACTTTCATGAAACATAATAACTACATATACGAGTACTTACATATAATTAAACCGTTAAACTCACGTATAATTAGTCACTCACTACGCTCCACATGTTTCGGAGAGCCTAGGTCTCCATTATGAGTCACGAGGCGTGAATCCGGGCTCAGTGATTGATAATGGAGACCTAGGCTGTCAAAAAAATGGCGCGTAAAGTTATACTCCATTTCAAATACCATGGCCCGATGCCACCTAAAACTTAGCAGTGGCATCGGGCCATGCTATTTGAAATGGACTATACACGTGAGCTTAACCGTTTAGTTACATTTGTAATAAATTGGAAAGTAGTTCGTTGTAGATTTATTTAAACTTCTTGAGTAGGTAACTAATCCAAATAATCAATACTTATTGAATTGAGCTTAGTTTTACTTTGGGAAGTCAATTGTTTCATGTTCCTACTACATTACTACTAGTCCTTAATATTTTAATTTGTATCGAATGACATGTAACAACATGACTAAATGGATTACTTAAAAAATATCATACATTATTTCTCACGATAGTAGTAGTTCGTATCTACCTATTTAAAGAACAAAGGTCACATCTACAAGTCAAGAATCATTAGGTATTTATCTTTTCTTGTATGAAACAATGAGAGTGACAATAAATATGATGTCAAAGACTATACACGCCCTTAATGCTCTGGTCTCACCAAAAGCGAGTTAGCGATTGATGGTTCAGCTATAAAACGAACAAAAGACATCGCTGAGCTAGTAATTATACATATATTATTATTAGGGTCAATCACTTTTTTATTCTGTCACATCACCCAGGGGACAACAGAGGGATAGTTTGTTAGAAGAAAGTACATAGGTATCCTGCAAGCTCTACTATCATGATTAGTGAATGACCCACTTTGGAAGGGCCCCATTCAAAGCCTTGCTAATTTTAATGCTATTAAATTGTGAATTTAAGGGTTACCAAGGAGAATGTAACCATGGCAACGAGTGACATAAAAAAAGCATAATTACTAGCTCTCAGCGGTATACTACAAATATCACCGTGTCTTTCACCGTCTTTACGCGGCAGCGATTATCTTTTGTTCGTTTTTATAGCCGAGCTATCAATCGTCAACTCGCTTTTGGTGAGACCAGTGCCTATGACACAAATAGTATGTTGTCCTTATCAACGACAATTTGATACATTCGCTCGAACGTCAACAGATTCGATAAAACAAATCTTTAACACTCACCACATAAATTACATCGATACATACCCGATCAACTTTAAAACATAAATCATCGATAGTACGTATAATAAATCAATCGATCTATCAGTCGATTGAACCGATTCGATTCATCACTCGATTAGGGCAATTTGATCCGGTGCGAAACCATCGATATAGTGCTTATGAACTTTGATCAATTGTTCTGATTTCTTGAGGTCAGGGTCAGTTTTTGTTGTTTGGAATAGATTGTAACTTGTTTTTTGTTTAAAATATTTGAAGCGTTGGTGCATGTAGGAGAGTTGTAGCCAAATAATGAATTGGAGCCTTTAGTAATAATGATTTATTTTAATATTTAGCTAAACTTTTTTTATTTAGCCATTTCCTGGCCCGGTTTTGGAAGCATAAAGGTAAAGGTTTCCCCAAATCAATCGATGCGGAATCGTAATCGAAAGCGAAAAATTGTTAGCGTTGTCACCTCCAGGATAGTCTCAAAAGTACTCCTTTGAGTTCGAATACATATTGTATTGTTTCACTCAACATTTAGTAGTTATTTCATTTTCAGTCCAATAGCTCGGATTGGTTCTGTTTATCCTTCGAGATCTGTGTGCAAAATCTAGGTACTGTATCAGCTAGATTGGAAAGTGTTTATGTTTTCTGACGTCAGATGATGAGATGGACTATTAAATGATGATTTTAGATGATAAAGTGTGGGTAAACCTCTTTAGTAAACCGTGCCACGCGTGACTATAACCATAACGACAATTAGGCAGATAGGTACTCGAAATTCATGTAAAGGTGCATTTAGACCAAACGAGCTTTCACTCATTCTATCCCCCACTCTACGAAATCAACGAATTTCGACGAATAACGTTTTGTGTAACGAACGAATTTCAAAGAATGGGGGATAGAACGAGCGAATGCTCTTTTGGTCTAAATGCACCATTATGATGCACACACATTCCTTCCTTAAATTCTGCGGAAAAGTGGCACTGTTTATTAAAAAGGCTAACTTATTTCATATTGAAACTAACTAGCCCCCTTATTCATAAACGTCTCCTAACTTAATAAGCCGCTAAGTATTGTTTGCCCCCTTTATTTTATTGATATCTCTGTAAGACAGGAAGAGAGAAACAATACTTAGCGGCTTGCTAAATTGGAAGAAGTTTATGAATAAGGGGGTAATAGTTTCCTTGAGGTTAAATAGTGCATTCTGTTCCAACCGTCTGCAAAGTTATTTTGCATTTTGTGCCCTGAAATCCACGTTATAATCAGGATTACAATTTTCGAAAAATTCGCATCGTTTGATTAAAATTGCACGGAAAATTACGAACAACAAGACGCCAACAGGAATGAAATAATAAGGTGATTACGGAAATAATAAGGTGTCAACCAATATATTACTACGTGTGATGTATATTGTTAGGCTGCGTTCCACCAACGTCCTAATATGGCACTGCATAATACCTGTGTTTAGTAATGGAAATGACAAATGTATTGGTAAAATGCTCAAGCACGATTGAGCCAGATTTTTTTAACACGTTAAACATCATCATCATTATATCAGCCGAAACACGTCCACTGCTGAACATAGGCCTCCCCAAAGATTGCCACAATGACCGGTGCTGCGCCACCCGCATCTAACGACCTTCACCAGGTCTGACCCGGGTAGAAAACTACGACCAAGACCACCGAGGGATGGGCAGCAGCATCCCTAAAGTGCAGTGGAGAGTCACTGCGATCGCCACCCCGCATGTCAAGCGTGGCGATTATGGCAACTACCCCCCATGAGTGAACACGTTGAATGCCACGCCAAAAATGTACAATATACTATTTCCATTGAAGCCATGGAGTCCACCGGTAGACAGCTTCACGTGTCGAGTAAAACCTAAAGTAACCGTTATGACAACTCCATGGTACGGGCTACAGATATTTGGCTGAACTGCGTAAGCCACACCTTCGCATGACGCATGATAGAACGATCAGCTGTCAAACACTCCATTAAGCGGTGTGATGTATGCCTCATTGCGCAGGCAGTCCTAATAAAAATCAGTTACGGCCGCGCATTGTCTCGCCGACTCCCACGCTGGCTCTAAATAAATTATTAATAGTGAATTTGTAATGGCGGCCAAAGATTAGGCAGAGAGTGTGTGAAGGGCATATTGTAAACTATGGGTGAACACACATTTGGGTCAAAATTCTTTTCGTTGTCTTGTTTCATACCACTCTGTCACGCTTTTAGTCGCTGTTTCGACTTAGTAT
This sequence comes from Thaumatotibia leucotreta, assembly GCA_025490895.1. Lineage (NCBI taxonomy): Eukaryota > Metazoa > Arthropoda > Insecta > Lepidoptera > Tortricidae > Thaumatotibia > Thaumatotibia leucotreta. The sequence goes on from JALPQI010027074.1 coordinate 5,365, forward strand.
ATAAAAAAAATCCGGTGCACTTGTATTTCATTTTCACGCTAGATTTTAATCCATACATTAAAAATTGGAAACAAAAGATCATCTCACACAAAAACCACAACTGTGTCACGTTTTTTAGGGACACAAAATAAGACAACGAAAAGAATTTTGACCCATTTATCAGCATGCGTACGCATTTAGTCTATAGAAAATGTGAGTTTAGTATGAGATGAGACCGCGTCCAGCTTTCCGCATGCGTACGCATGCTTATATTGTTTATACGTTTCATACTAAATGGCCAATTTCATTAGACAAAATGCGTACGCATGCTGATATATGTCTTCACCCTACATATAAGGGCATATTGTACACTAAAGAAGTTTTGACTCTTATAATTCCAATTGTAGTCACAACAAACCAAAAATGTAACATCATCCAATCAAGACAGTATTTTTTTCAACAATGAGAAAGTATCTAACTAAATTATGGACGAAGGTTACCAAAAAATACGTAAAAACTCTAGTAAACTTGCTTCCAATATTCGATTGGTGGATATCGGGTCACATCTACAACGTTACTACATATGGTGCCTTGTAAAGACGCAAATGTACATGGCAAATGTCCCGTTTTAGGTCTTCTAATAATGAAATAAAACTGTGAAAACGGATTTAATCGCGTATATTAATTAATTTATTACATTCCGACGTCTACGAGTCATACTAATTGGGTCAAACTCAAAATCATGTTCTCATGTTGTGAGTCTTTCCGGTGGACATTTTAAAAGTTAAGGGCTATGAGAGTTAATTTTCTTATTAAATCCTTGCCATTTAAAGGCACTCCTATCCTATTGAATTGTATGATAAAAATCACGACTACACTCCTACCATTTGCTTAGTATTGGCCACAGGAAATAGGGGCTCTACAGTTCAGCTGAACACGCACTTTTTCTTTCCTGTGATCGACAGTTAACAGCCTGTGGACAGGTAGTAATGATTTTTATCATATAATGCAATGAAAAAGGAGTACTTAATGAAGATAAGGCTTTCATAAGAAAATAGCTTTATAGGCCTTAACTTTTAGATTGTCCACTGGAAAGACTCAGAACATGGGTTCGCGTTTGACTCAATTATTTTCCCGAATCCTTATGCGTCTGCCAACTACAAAACTACTGTGCGTACTAATAGTACGGTCAAATCGTACATTAAACTCGCAAAACATGTAGTAAAGCTGCATTTTTGGTATGTTATTTAGACACCATAGGGCAGTATAAAACCACATTTTGCAAGCAAAAAAAAGTTGTGCTAGCTGCGTTATACGTGAAAAACTGTGAAATTTACTGTCTATTTTTAGTTTCTGATTTTTATAAAAAAAGCCTTACGTTTTTTGACAATATGTATCAGGTAACGTTTAAAGATGAATGAATTTGTAACAAGATGAGATAACATGCATTACCGTAGGTCTTATAGTTTCAGAGATTCGAGACTTCAAATAGTAGGGGAGACCAGGTATAAAAGTAACGCGGGATGAACGTAACAAATGCATTTAAAATTTTTCTACGACATCTATCCGAACGTCCTTCAGGACATTAGATGCCATTTCGATTCCCCCCTAACCTCAGTTACACCCACGGAGCTGTGACGGCAGGTTATGCGTGTAGTGCTATGGTCCCAGAAAAATGCGTCAAAAGTAAGTTTTTAACGATTTTTTCAATCTTAGCTAGATTTTTCATGGTAAACGCTATAGCTTGCGTTTTGCATGGGTGCTGTAAAGTCACTAATCATTTACAGTTTGAGGGTTGCAAATAAATGTTTTAATGATGCTTTTTATGTTTTTTTGCAGGTTGTTTGTAGGATTCTGGAAATTCGATACCCAGGGATGATTGAAACAACTTGTTACTTTCATCCCGATTCCCAAATTCGACGCTCATTGGTACACTTATGTGCTAGCGTTTATTAAATAACTCATATACTTAGTGCCTTTTTGTTGTAGAATGTCTAATATACACAAAATAACAACAGACAGAAGTCCACCAACACAGAAATTATAGCTTTAGCTGCAGTTGAGGTGATCCTTTTTTTAAATGCCCTACAGGGACGCAGCAAAGTCGTACCAACTGGCTCACATCACTTTATATAGACATGTAAAGTAAAGGAAAGCTTTACTTGAAAGTTCAACGGCACTACCCAAGGCGGGATTTGTTTCTGGAAACAAATATAATTCACTATCAATGTGGAGTTAAACACATTTTTTTATCATATTAGGTACATTGTATGATTAGCTTATTAGTATACTCAGAAATAAGGACAATGCTGGAAGCATTTAATTCCTTGGATTACACCTAAGGATTTGTTTATATGCCATTTAGAATAAGACAGAAAGTTGATTGCTCTCACGTCACTCATATATCCTATAGGTATAAATTAATTTCGTCACATATAATACCTAATGTTAATTACATTCATTCATTGTTAATGTTCGTCTTTGAGATAGTGATATTGTAAGACTGTTGATTACTCAAAGATACTAATTACACATAATTATATTGATTATTTTATAGTTATTTACTTTGTTTCTATTATCCCTATGCACTGTTACAACCAGCCCTGGGGGTAGGGATAATTGCAACAAATTCCATCCTTCACTGTGAGCCATTTTTCTGTAAAACTATTCGATGTATGAAGTTTATTTTGGTACCAAAAGATACATGAAATATGTGTCTATTGCACATAAAGATGCAAAGTTTGACAACTGCTACCAAAAAAATATAAAAAATCAAAAACTGAAAATTGTTACGTTCATACCTGGTCTCCCCTACCCTGTTTTGTAAACTAGATAAAATGTTGAGTTTTGCTAACGTTTTTGGTTTAATATCGCCTTACCTAATTATGCTACGAAAAACATGCAATAATGACCTTATAGCGCACTTAATATTCTTTCGTTAAAGGGTAAAATCATGTCAGCAAACTTTGTAATTGAAAATAAAAACGCGTAATTCAAAAGGCAGTAGGCCCGCTATCTAAGTTTTTCATACAAATCGCAAGTCGTGTTGCAAAGCTGCAATTTTAGTATATTATATAGACCCTATAAGGACGTACAAAAATGTATATTACAAGAAATACAAAAAAGGAATTTCGGCATAAGACGAAAAAAACTGAAAAATTATTGGACTTCCTTTACTTTTTGACGTTTAATTAAGAAACTATTATCTTTTTGATACTAATAGCTACAAAACTTTAAAAGAATATTAAATTTGAAAGGATTTGAGCTACCTTGCATTACCCTAAATTATATAGATTTAGAGATACTACATTTCAAAATGTGCCCTTCATTAAGTTAAGAAAATAAATGCATGTTTTGAAGCCTCGTGTACCCCCAACTATAAGATTTACAGTAATTGTTATCGGCTCAATTTGTTCCAAATTTAATGTAGTTGTTATCTACGATTACTTTTTTTTTTTCTTAGCGCGAACGTTTTGCCAATATTTAGTGAATAGCCTTTACGTAACCTAAAATTTGTTTAATTTTTGATAAAAGGGTACTTTATGAAATGTCGTATCTCAAAATATATATAACTTACGGTGATGCAACGTAGCTCAAATCCTTTCAAATTTAATGTTCTTTCTTAGTTTTATAGCAAATAGTATCAAAAAGATAATAGATTTTTAGTTAAACGTCAAAAACGAAAAAAAGTCCGATTTTTTTCCGTTTTTTACGTCCTATGCCCAAACTATTTTTTTTGTTTTTCTTTTAATATGCATTTTCGTATATATCTATAAGGCCTTTATAATATACCAAAATTGCAGCTTTGCAACTCGACTTGCGATTTGTATGAAAAACTTAGATAGCCTTATGAATTTCGCGTTTATACTTCCAACTACAAAGTTCACTGACCTAATTTTACCCTTATATTAGAGAATATTAAGTGCGCTATAAGGTCATTATCACATGTTTTTCGTAGCATAATTAGGTGAGGCGATATTAAGCCGAAAATGTTAGCAAAACACAAAATTTTATCTAGTTAACAAAAAGGAGTACTTTTTAAAGTCTCGAATCTCTGAAACTATAAGACCTACGGTAATGCATGTTAGCTCAACTTGTTAGAAATTTATTAGTCTTTAAACGTTTAATAACATATGATATCAAAAAAAGTAAGGTTTTTAAATAAAAATCAGAAACTAAAAAATGGCAATAAATTTCGCAGTTTTTCACGTACTCCCCAGCTAGCACAACTTTTTTTTGCTTGCAAAATGTGGTTTTATACTTCCCTGTGGTGTCTAAACAACATACCAAAAATGCAGCGATACTACTTGATTTGCGAGTTTAGGGTAAAATTATGTACGATTTGACCGTACTATAAAGTGTACTGATACTGTATATACACTATAACTAGTTGTTCTTTGGCCGTTTAGGTGATCGTATAAAGTAGTTAGTCAGCGTACAATGGGCTGCTCTGTTCTACATAGTGTTACGTATTGAGCTATCGGCTTGTATTTGCATAATTTGTCGCCGGCGCGAGCTCATCGCGGTACACATATTGAGGACCCCTTTATGGCATTTACCCTAAATGTTAATATTTTATATATATTATGAAGTGCCAAATGGCAATATAAAACAAAATAATTTGGAACAGTAATTTTATCTTTTGTAATATATTTTTTTTAAATAAGTTATTCTTAACCTCCCATCATCCGCATATAAATGTATATAGTCTTGGAGCAAGTTGAATAATATCCACGATAACTAGGAATATAATATAAGTTTTACATACCCTCATGGTATACTTATTTCAATTGTAAATAGATACATATAGAAATCCATGTTTAACGAATAGAAAATGAAGATTCACGGTAATTGCACATATTGCGACGGACAAAAAATTACAGCATTCACAGTAATTTTTCCCAAATATCGTACCCACAATATGATGCAGATGCTGGGCATTTAGCGCGCTTTTTAATTGATT
>JALPQI010027077.1:0-20079 GCA_025490895.1 Thaumatotibia leucotreta
TGATCTCTTGGCTGTCATATCCGTTAACTGTTGCAGCTTTTCTTCCAACTGAAAATGAAGAAAGTCTATAAGAACAATGTACGCCGGTAATAGTGAAATTATTCAAATAAACACCCACCCCTTTCGCCCGAGTTTGGGCCTCGCCTTGGTAATAAGTAAGTAATATCATCAAACATAACAGTCCTTTATACTTCATTGTGGTTTTATTGAAATATTCGAGTAGGTAATAATTAAATATGCTCAATTACGGCCACCTCAAGTCAATACCTAAGAATATTAGAACTCGGACAGAACTGTCAAGTCAAATGTTAAGTCTCAAAAACTCTGACGTGTACAAAGCGTTTACGCGGCATGTTACGATCTTTGGTCGCCACGACAAATAATACATCTTCTGTTTGACAGCAACTCGCAGCTACGAGTCTCATTTCGATTGCATTGATTAAAAAGAGACGTGTAGCTGCGAGTTGTTGTCAAACACGAGATATGCTAGCCCCAACATTTACTCTGACCATATTATCTGACCTTGGAGCATCTAGGTGTACTGTGGTACAGTCAAGTGCAAAAATATGTATCGAAAGAATCCGTTCATAAATATGTTACGACGTTCTTATTACACAGAATTAGAGTGCACTGGGACATATTTATGAACGTTTTTGTATACCCCTTATTTTGTCTTCGACTGTACCAAAACTGACAGTATGAAACGGGGATTTTTTTTAATAGGTACCATAATTGACCAATTTTATTTTATTATAGGTCGATTATAAATTTATAATCATTTGTTTTTCATTTGATGTCAAAATACTCAAAATCACAACCAATTCTTATGTAGGGAATGCATACACCAGAACCATATCCCAAAAATTACGCTGCAACGTTATTTATATAGTTAATATTGTTTTTTAAATTTTATGTATCTTTCTAAATTATACAGCGCTACAAGAGTAGCGCTGCGTGAGGCAAAAACAACTTTCCTAGAACCGATGCAGAAAACACAGCCACTGTTTCGGGCCCCGGCACGCCACATCTTTGGACTGATTCCTAGGAACCAGTATGAAAATAATGACATACCCAAGAGACTCCAGCTCGGCTATGCATTACTGCACAATTGGGAGATCATTCCACTGTTTATATGCGTGTGTTTCGATATTATAATCATCTGGGGCTACGTTGGATTATACACAGCTGTTATTCATAAGGTACAAGTATGATTTTTTAGTAGGTATTCGCAATGAAGTTTTCGAGTTATAAATCTTAATTAGATAGTCGAATAAGGGGTAAGTTATAGTAGATTACATACCAAGGCCGTTTAAGTGGGTACTGTGTCGGATGACGTGTAATTGTAGGCCGAGGCGAAGCCGAGGCCGACAAACATGTGATCCGAGGCTTTCCCATTTTACGGCCAATGAGGTGTGTAGATATACTATTTTTCTCTTCAACGGAGCCGGCAGGCGCCAACTTAGTTTAGCGCAGCGGCCGGCAATGTGCTGTTTGCCAGCCGGAGGGCAGAAAAATTACTTTGTGTACCCAGTTATGAAGTCCTAGCAATAATAGATACACCTGGGTCACGTTTTATAAAGTTACAATTTACAATTTCGATGTTTGCTTCTCTTTCTAGCCAATATGTGCCTGCGTTAGAGAAGCAAACAGCGAAATTGTAAATTGTAACTTTATAAAACGCGACCCAGTCCGATCGGGATGGATAAAAAATAGGTAGGTAGGTAAGCCCGCGTTAATAACGCAGCGGCAGCTAAGTGTAAGCACATGGTAGCCGTACCTACCATAAGTTAGCAAACAACGTTAGCGTTTATTAAATAAGTATAAACTAATCCATCACGCCCGCTACAGTGCGACCGCGAGACTCCTTTACGTATCGAATAAACGTTAACGTTACTCTGATCAAATCACATTAGAATTTAAAATCAGTCCAAAAACATTTTTTATTTGTACTCCTCAGGTAGATACTCAATTCTCGAAGCACAACTGGAACTCTATTTCGCGTAACATGGATTTGCGGCACCCGACGATCCATAAGCTCCTCGTGATCCACCAACGTTATGAACCCTGGCCTGAAATGCAACTGGTTCTGGATAAGATGACTAAGGCAGAGCACCGTAATCTTGATCGAATCAACTTGTGCGCCACCCCATAAAATAAAAGGAACATGCCGTTTTCAGGACATTAGGAAGAATTATATTTTATTAATCTCAAATTATACTGCTGAATGCCCTGAAGCGACTAGTAAGACAGGCAGCCATGTGAATTTTCACTTTGCTGCTGTAGGTTCCCATTAAAAAATCGACTGAGTAAGATTATTTTACATTTGGCATAAAATTCGTGCCTTAGTGGTAAAACTAACAAACAATGTCAATTTGCGGGTTTGAGCTGTTTAGTGTTTGAACTGTGCTTTTGTTCGGCGATATGTTTATTGTGATTTTCACTGTTTAACATGTGTTTAACCAACCTTCGTTTCGAAAGTTGTTTTGTTGCTCATTGACTTAAAATTATATAGCCCACAACGGCAAAACTAAGGAAATGGTCAATCAGCAAAAACTTGTGTATGTATGAACATATATAAAGTACCTAAAACTAAAGCAAAATCATGTTATTATTTAACACCTTCACTGCGGCAATTAAGTTAAATTGTAATTAACCATACTTGTACAGGTCACATATGACCTGTTCCGCGCTGAGCGTGTTAACTTCCCTGTAGTTTTCATTTTTGATGATCGCATATTTATAATTTGTCGTCGTGCACGTACCTATGTAAGCGAGAAAGTGACACAAAGCACGAGAAACAAATGGTAAACACAGGACCATCATAGCCACCGTCGCATTCTTTGCGGTACAGTCGCCATCAGACATATAGTAAAGGCCACGGTGCTCAGAAAAATATCTGAACATACACTTGAATCCCCTGACAAGACGAACCTGCTCAGATATTTGTGACCACCTTAGTACATCAGTATATACCACGTGTGTACGGTTACTGATGGCGACTGTACAAAGTACAGACACGCGGCACCAACAGCAGCCCTACCGCGTAGATACTTAAAAATCGGCAAATTTCGAGGATGTCTCTCATTCTAATGACGCCTTCGTTGGACTGACAGAAAAATCCTCGAAATTTACGAATTTAGATTTTCGCGGTAGGTCTGGCTCGCTTCTCCACTTTCAACCGAACGATCGATACCGGTGCCTCGGTAGATTAGATACGCGCCTTTTCTCGTATTTCAAGCGATGTTCTTCAGTCAGAAGACAATATTTTTACGATAGTTAATCATGCTCATAAATATGCATGAGATATACTGTCAAACATAGTATAATAAAATAGTGGGCCTGCCAATCTGGGGGGTTGGTGTACCTCTTGTGTTTGACAACACGGGGCTACTAGTCTCTCAATAGGTACAAGCAAAAAGAGACTTAGCTGCAGACTCCAGTCTGCCTGCGTTCAAGAGTGAAAGTTTAAATCAATACACGGTGTGTAATATTATACCTACACGTATTTTCTTTTTCCCCTCACTAATTAGCTCGTAAAGCGCTCGTTTATCCTTTAATACTTGTGAATAAAGTAATTTGACATTGCTCTAATTCCTATAGCCCCCTACTGCCTAGTATAAGTGGATCTGTATGACCGCAGTAAACATGCGCAATCGGAGGTCACATGGTAAATTGGTCATTTCTCATGGGTGACTTTGTAAGCCATTGGCTATATTTAAGTTCCAGATGTAACTATTCTACGATACGTTTCGACATTGAGTTTTAAATGGTTTCTTTAACCACTTGAACGTCCACCCCGCGCGACCATATTCCGGTCAACTGTCCGGGTTTTTTTAGCGACGTACGCCCCGCGCTGCGCAGTCACAAGATTTTACAAAAACGTTTATATTTTCTAAACTACTTAAGGTATAATAATAAAAAAAATCAGGAGTATAAATGAAAATACAATTATTAAAATACAATGATAGTCATTGTAAAATACCTAATGATTTTGACTATAATCAAGGTTAAACTTAACACATCGGTAAAAAAATAAGAAAGATAACCTTCATATTCAGGTATCACACTGTCAAAAACTTAAGATGATACACATTATCGTATAGAGCACACGTTCCTGATCATTTTTATGTATAATAACCCCAAAAATATGTAAATTAACGTGAAATACTTACGACATAACTAGGAGTCCTTAGCAAACACTCAGGCAGTTTGACCCAACACTGACAAATTATATTTTTTTATCGACTGAGTAACGAGCGTACACTGCCATATATATTTTTTAGCGCAAACTAGTTTATTAGGCTACGTTGTTGCAACAAGGGAATTAGGAAATAATGCCTCTATATTTCGCTAAATGCCGCTATAATCAACTGTGTCTCCTTCGACTTCATTGGATAGTATAGCATCCACGAACAGTCTACTGCCTTTTTTGATTGGATACTATGCTATCATCGGACGTTCAAGTGGCTAAGTTAATTTACATTCGGATGAGATTTGTAATCATATTTCCTCGCGATAGTGAGGGGAAAAAAGTTGTATTACACTTGGCGGCAAAGTTTGTTCAACTCTCGTGCCTTGAGACCTTCGCAATGCTCAAGATTCCAGTTTTTGAAGCACTCGCTACGCTCGTGGCTCAATTTTGGAATCTTTCGCTAGCTCAGGTCTCAATATTGGCACGACAGTTAAACAACAACTTTGCCCCCTTGTATAATAAATAACTATAGCTTCTTACGATCTCAAGAATAGGTACTGTAAAAATTCTTCTGTTTCCTTGTGTTACACCAGAGATTACTTTGTGGTTACACCGTGTATGTGACAACGCTGTGGTGTCGTCTGTTTTTCATATTAAGGCCAGTCCACATCGGATGCTTGTGCAGCACGTGTACGTTGTAGACTCGGAAATGTCAGTTGATGAAACTCCGCTTGCTGGTCACGCGCACGAGCACGCCAGCGATGTTCCACCTAATATGACATTGACATAAGCTGAAATGGCCGGTCATAGTATGACCTAGTCAAAAGCCTCGGTCAATGCATTTTTTTTCGCAGGCCGCCTGTGATGAAAATCCATTGCATGTATGCAATTCCTTATTGTTCTAGGGTGAACGTCAAACACTTCTGCAAACCGTCCTGTTGTCGTAGAGCCATCCAAATTATATTGACGTCGCATTAATCGGCGTTGGTCTTCGGCTAATGCTAGCGGGCGATGGTTATTTTGCCTTTGATCAATAAGGTTTCCTTCAGCATTGTATCGCCGTACCCAACGGCGAGCAGTGTTCCTAATCACATTTAACCAACGTGTTATTTCATGAATTCCTACTCCTTCCTGGTGTAACTCTAACATTTGCGCTCACAATAATTTCGCTTTTGACTAGTCATAGTGCCTAAGGCACTGGTCTCACCGCGAGCTACTAAGCTATCGGCTATAAACACGAACAAAAGATACGGGCTCCCGAGTAAATAAAAGAGACACGGCGATACTCGCCCAGCTATCAGCTATTAACGCCGGGCGAGTATCGCCGTGTCTCTCTTATTTACACGAAAGTGCGTATCTTTTGTTCGTGTTTATAGCCCATAGTTCATAGCTTAGTAGCTCGCGGTGAGACCAGTGCCTTAATACACAATAAAAACGAGTGTTTTGTTTTCATTAAGCCCTTATGTAAAATATTTTTGAACAGGACCCATAGGTATACAGTGTGCTACCATCATCCAGGCTTCTTTTGAAAGTTTTGAAACAGAGATTCAGATTCTTAATCAAACCCTGAGCACATTTTAATTAAGAACTTAATATTTAAAATTACGTAACTGTATAATGTACTTCAAAATTAATAGTTAGTAAAATAAAATATGCGTTTGATGATAGGTAGCAACCACTCGCACTAGCACTTTGCTAGTAGCAAATACACGCTTTAAATTGATCGTTCGAAAGAAATCAAATTAACTGTTCAGTTCATTTCATTTAAATATTTGTCAACTATTAATACTCTAAAACGATAGCTAGTAATGCGATTTATTGTAAATTTTCTTATAAGCCAGGGTCGTGGTAACACACTGTAGATCACAGAATTTTTTTTTGCCCTTATTTCTATTCAAATTGAAATGCTAAGGTTGGTGCTACGAGGGAGTATTACTTTCTTGTTACTAATTTAGAAGATGGTATTTATGTATTTTATTACTCGTATCTATAAATTATATACTAGGTATCATGCACTTGTACAGCACAGCAAGGGTACAAGAATCGGCTGAATTTGGTTACTCCCACCTGTTACTACTAGTGATGTGCCGTTACCGTAATTTACGAGAATTAAGAGAATCTTGTGGTAACTTTCTCGGTAAGATTACCAATATCGGTAATTAATGAGAAAGTTGTCTAAATACACACATTTTCATTATTATTTTTCCAGGATAGTATTTAGTTGACTAGCCATGACTTATGTAGAAATTTTCAAAAACATCCGTGGGCGGGAACTAGTTTATTACCAAAATTACGGTAAATTACGGGCGTAAATTACCGAAAATTCTCTCCACGAACGTTCTCAGGTAAAATTTCCTATAGAAAACTTTAATGTTTTCAATGATATTTTTAATTTTTTCTACTAGTGCACATTAAATATTGTTAAAATGTGAACTCGTACATTAACGAGTATACAGGGTGTTTGGGATAACGATGTAGGAATTTCTGGAGGTGGTAAAGGAGACTAATTGGAAGAGTTTGAACCCTATTTACCTTAGTCCAATATGAGACTGATTTTTTTTTAAATCACGGTTTTCAAAATGTTTAGTTTTATACCAAAAATTTACTTTAAAAGTTAAATTTAAAACAAAATATGCAATAAAATAGCATTGATTTTTTTATAATTAACATAACAATTAGTTGAGTAATAAATAAATAAAAAATTGAACTCCCACTTGCCACACACAACATTTTTTTAAATAATTTTTCTAGTTCATCATTACTGATTTCTAACAGAAAATTAAACTTTATCAGCCTGTGAAAAAAAAGTAGTCGGGATATGAGTCTTCCTATTCGTGTAAAAACATGCTTGATTTTCTAGGTTTTGATTACAAAAAAAGTACTACAAAATAGCAATTAGTTTAAAAGTTAACGTCGATCAATTGTTGAACGCCGTCACCAAGCAAAATAAGTTTCTTGTAGTTAGTAGGCAAGTGTGAGTACAATTTTTTTTATTAAAAAAAAACTGTATTGGACTAAGGTAAATAGGGTTCAAACTCTTCCAATTAGTCTTCTTTACCACCTCCAGAAATTCCTACATCGTTATCCCAAACACCCCGTATTTTAAAATGATAAGTTCTGCACCATTAAAGTAACAAAAATGATGTAATTGATGTATGTTGTATGGGAGCCTTATTAAATATTTATTTTAATTTACTTTTTAGTGTTAGATCTTATAGCAGTAACAGAAATACATAATCTGTAAAAATATTAACTATGACGGTTTATGAGATACAGCCAAGGCGAGGCTTTGGCAGTCAGCCTAGATATAGCGAAGGCGTTCGATCGGGTCTGGCATAGGGGCCTTTTGTCGAAGTTGCCATCTTATGGACTGCCCGAGGGATTATGCAGATGGATTGCTAGCTTTTTGTCCGGCAGACGCATTCGTGCCGTATTAGACGGTAGCTGCTCTGATAGCATGGACATAAACGCTGGCGTCCCACAAGGCTCTGTGCTATCCCCAACGCTGTTCCTTCTGCATATCAATGACATGTTGTCTATCGGCGACCTCCATTGCTATGCGGATTACAGTACTGGGGATACTTTTTACACAGGCCGTGCTAATATCCCTCGCTCTGTGGTACTGGAAAGTCGCGGAAAACTTGTGTCTGACATCGAGAACACTTTATCTAGTCTCGGTATGGGGTCGGGATAACCCACCAAAAAGCTCGGTGTGCTCAATAAAGCGAGGGGATACTTTACTCCGGGGCAAAGACTTCTGTTATATAAGTCGCAAGTCAGACCCCATATGGAGTATTGCTGTCACCTCTGGGCAGGAGCACCTGTATACCAGCTTGCACCCTTTGACTCGGTTCAGAGACGAGCTGTCCGAATAGTCGACGATCCCAGACTCACAGGCGGTATTGAAGCCTTAAGTCTAAGGAGAGACTTCGCCTCCTTATGTGTGTTCTATCGTCTGGACAATGGGTTGTGCTCTGAAGAACTGTTCGACATGATGCCAACGTCCACTTTTCATCATCGCACCGCTCGCCACCGACTGGGCGCTCATCCTCACACCTTGCAACCTAAATGGTCGCGCACCGTGCGGTTTCAGAGGAACTTCCTCCCGCGGACGGTCCGTCTGTGGAATGAGCTCCCTGCCGAGGTTTTCCAGTTGAACTACAGTATGGGGTTCTTCAAAAGAGGAGTGTACAAGTTCTTATTGGGTCGGCAACGCGCATGTGACACCCCTGGGGTTGCAGGCGCCCATAGGCTACGGTGACTGCTTTCCATCAGGCGGGCCGTATGCTTGTTTGCCACCGACGTGGTATAAAAAAAAACGCCTGGTGACAGAAGGATGGACAGACAGCGGAGCGTTAGTACATTTAGTACCTACCTAATAGACTCACGTTTTACACTTTGGGTACGGATCAATAAAAATGAGTAGGTAACAATCACCGCTAAACCTTTAAATTTTACCTGCAAGTGCTACCTTAGATAACACGATGAGTAACGAAAGATCTTATGATTTACGAGCAAAGTAACAAAATTACCACATAAATAGGTGCCTGAGCCAGATAACATTAAAATACTTATTTGAAAGTACCACGTGAAGCGATAAAATAATTTAACATCAAAACATGTTTAAGCAAAAAGGTATGAAATAACTTTCGTTAAGAAAACAACACGAAAAATAATAAAAAGTTTGAAAACACGATATTTGTAAACAAATTTTAAACATGACCAAACATTCTTAAGCGGTAAGTTACCGAGAAATTTCCGTAATTTACCGTAATTTCCATCGATGAGAATTACCGTAATTGCGTAATTTACCGAGGGCACATCACTAGTTACTACCCATCTGACACCAGGGCCCTATCCCACAAAACTTTACATATGTAAAATGTGACAAATTTGTAGAATTGTTTACATAAAAACGTACCACAAATATTACAAATATGTAGAAGCGACAAGTCTGTATTCTACAAATATATGCATTACAAATCACCGTAACACAAAGCATGGATGGTGTGTCAATGTAGTTTACAATTTACATATTTGTGTAATATGTAAAATTGTATTTATTACAATTTGTAAATTTATTATTTATTTATTTATATGTAGAATTGTATTCTATTTGTATTTTAATAACGGTTTTGAATCTCATTTTAGAGAATAAAAAGATTTTATTTGGAAGTTGTAGCAATACTTTAAGCCATGATGTAAAAATACCGAAATGGAAAGATATTACAAATCAATTAGAAAGTGAAAATATATTGAACAAGGTTTGGAGAAACGAGTACCTACTGTTCTCGTCACGAATCGCCCTTATTTGTCTCATCTTAAGCTCTCTTAGGCGAATGTATGAATGTTCACAAGATGTCCTCGTATACACAATACACAACACGACACAGCTTTCCAGTCGTGTTAGTTGAAGTGTTCAATTACAGCACGTAATACTTCAATGGCGTTCACGTCTCTATGATTGTCATCAGTTTGATTTTGTTCGATGTTTTCATCTTCATCTTGTTCCGAGTTTGTGATCATCTGAACAGTATTGTGACCTAAACGTTTTTCTATGCAATATTACACAACTTAAAATTACAATGCTTGCATTTTTGGGTTGAAGTCTTAGATGATTCAAACATGGAAACTTTTCCTTTAAAATCCCCAGCGATTTTTCAACCATCCGTCTCATCGATTTAAAAGTTCGTAAAAATCGTACTAATGCTGCATTTCTTGGTATCTGTACGGGTATGCTTGGGGTCAGCAACCATTTTTTTTAAACTATACCCGCTGTCTCCTAAAATGATAGCGTCAGGGAACGGTCTCCATAAAGGTAGAATGGAACTCTTGTAATGAGATTGTACTTTTTACACGCTGTGATAAAATTGTAGATTTGTAGCTACAATTCTACAAAATTGTACGCATTTTATTACAATTCATCGTAACACAAAACTTTTACGTACAATTGTAGACTACAAATATGTAAATTTTCCCGGAAAACTACATGTAATATGTAAAGTTTTGTGATACACCGAATTGTAGATTTATCACTACAATTACATATTTGTAGAAATTTTCCGATACAAATTTGTAATATGTAATTTTTGTGATACGCTCGCTTGTATTATCTACATATATGTAATATGTAAATTGTAATTTACAATTGTAACGTTTGTGGGATAGGGCCCAGGGTCGCGTTTTATAAAGTTACAATTTACAATTTCGCTGTTTGCCTCTCTAACGCACGCACATATTGGCTAGAAAGAGAGGCAAACAGCGAAATTGTAAATTGTAACTTTATAAAACGCGACCCAGTGGTAACAACTGGGATGTTTTCCCACCTGTCTGTTACCAGTTGGAACTGAGAATTAAAAATTCATAGGATTGACAAGCAGGGTCCCGTTTTATAAAGTTACAATTCCGCTGTTTGCCTCTCTTTCTAGCCAATATGTGCGACTGTGCGTGCGTTATAGTTGGAAATTTCTAAGAATTAACTTTTGACAGTTATAGATTAAACCTTATTAATATGAGGGTAGGGCTAACCGTTTTTCAGATAATCTTAACGTCATATATATAAGGCTCATTTCTAAAGTGTCAAGTCAAGAAAAGTTAATTTTTAGAAATTTCCAACTATAGAGGCAAACAGCCTAATTAAATTAGAACATGTAACTTTATAAAACGCGACCCAGAAGTCACAAAATAACAAATATCTGCTTGAAATAAAGCTCTTATCTCAGTTTTGATACAGTCGCCATCAGATATATAGTAGCGGTCGAGGTCCCCAAATAAATCGGAGCAACGTAAAATTTCAATAAATTCGTTACGTGAGAAAAGGGCAATAATTAGAGGCATGTAATTCGTCACAAATTTAGGAGCAACCACTTTTCAATTAATTCGTATCGTATAATTAGGCCAAAATTTCGGAACACAGATATAATCAGAAATATCTGAGCAGTCAGGGTGGTCATAAATATCTCAACATTTATGGAAAATATACCTTAGCGTCATATACACATCGCTTTAAATTCTTTATGGTCAGCCACAAGTCTTGAATAGGTTGTCAATAATTTGAATTTAGAACAGAGTTGTTTGTTGTGACGTTCTTCGAAAATAGTAGACATTTGTCATCGTGACAAATATATTCCTGTCTCTTTCGCAAATTGGACAGATATTATGCCTAAATAATTAAAATGAGTTATCTAGTTAACCGCTGTTTTGACGTATTGCCAAAATTGGCAAAGGTAGAACAAGGAGCAAACCTACATTTCGTGAGAAGATGTCGGGTACTCGGTGGCGCAATAAATAGTTCGAGTAATAATTATATTGAAGTAGGTATTATTAAACAGCAATTACAATGGGATTTGAAAGTACTGTTGACACAACAGTGTGTAAGTCAATCTAGAATATATTCATAGTCATACAGGGTGGCCAAATAAGATATATTTTATACACTTTATTTTTGAAATTTTATTCTATACATAACTGAAAAAATATAAAGTATCACTGGTTAAATAAAATTATTTTGGGTCGGCAATTACACATGGAAAATAATCAGACAATATCCACCTCCAGTAGCATCGCAGATGCCAACCCTTTTCATCGCATTTTTCATCACTTTTTCACACATTTCCGGCGTTATTTCAGTGATCGTGGTTCGAGTATTTTGTTTTAATTGCTAAACGTTCGTTGGTCAATTAGAAAAGACAAATCCTTTTAAATAACCCCACAGAAAAAAAATCAGGAGCTGTCAAATCAGGCGATCTTGGGGGCCGGTTAATGTCACCTTTTTATTACACTTGCTGTCTAAGCGCGCCATTGCTTGCATGCATAGCGGGAGTAATAGAAAAGTGAAATTCCCTAGGGAGTAATAGAAATGTCAGTACGTCATTTAATAATATTTTGTCTTAAAACTTATTTTTTTGAAAGAGAAATTCTGAAACTGTAAGACATACTAAGTAGTATTTGTTCTTAGGGACCATAATTAATTATCTATCATCGATTTTGATAAAAAAAACTACATTTATACATTAGAAAAAAACGTGTTGAATATGTGAAAACAATGTATTTTATTAATTTTAGACATCATGTTTCTTAGGGGATATGGTTCCTAAAAACAAATACTACTATTTACTGCTTAAGACCTGCACAATGGATATCCGAACAGAAATATTGCAGATAAGTTTATTTTTCAAAACAACCGGATTCGATTCCCCTTCTGGGTAGTTTTTTTTTTCAAATATATTAATGCAGTTTTTTTGTTTATTAAAATCGATGACATGGTTCCTAAGAACATAATTTTCGTATATCCGATAGTTTCAGACATTCCCATACTGACTGATTTTAATGAGCCACCCTGTATTTTAGTAAAGCAACAATAGCATAAACATATATATACATAATATCATATATTATACATATGTATAATATCACTGTTACTGATGTCTCCGCAGCCTCCTACGTCTACCGCTTACTATCGGACGGTCCGTGTGCTTGTTTGCCACCAACATACAATTATCACAAATAATTAATACACGTGCGAAAAGGAAATTCGTAACTCGTGTAGATTTAAAGCACTCCCTTCGGTCGTGCTTTAATTTATCTCCACTCGTTCCACTCCACTTATTTTTTTTCGCACTTGTATCGTAATTTACTATTTTACTTTCGGAAAGTCGTTACAATTGTCACAAGGTTTAGAACGATTTTCGTAAATTCTTGATATGAGGTTCGGCCTATGTTGGAATTTCGCTACAATTGTCGTATTTTTGTGACAATATATAATTTTGCTTCGCTTAAAAGACGGTATTTATTGTTGATTGCTAAAAGTTCTTGCAATATATTTGAAACACAAACGACCACACGGCCCGTTTGATGATCAGTGGTAACCGTAGCCCATGGACGCCTGCAATGGGAGAAACAGTCAATTTACAATTCTCGGACTTGTCACCGTGGTAAAATAGGATCCGCAAATGACTTTTAGGTATTCTGTTCACCCTTTATACTTTTTTAGTTTCGTTCAAATAAACCATTTCCTAGCTTTACGATTTTATTTACTTATCCCATATTAATATGATTACATCAATAAAACATCAAAATTGAATTTATGCATTTTTCGATAATGATGCTTGAAAACTTCTCTTTTATCTAGGAAACTCATTTACCTACTCACCCACAACAGTGCCGTCAAAATCATTGACATTGACAACTTAAAGTAGTAGTAATGACAACATAGTAACAAATTAAAATAAACTATGTGACGCAGACTTAAGGTGTATTTCCTATAAATGTTTCGATCTTTATGATCATCCTGGCTGCTTCGATATCTTTGAGTCATGTTCGTTCCGATATCTTTACCTACTTGTACGTTACGAATTTATTGAAAAGTGACTGCTCCTAAATTTATGACCAATTACACGCTCCCAAATCATTGCCATTTTCTCACGTAACGAATTTATTGAAATTTTACGTTGCTCCGATTTATTTGGGGACCTCGACCGCTACCATATATCTGATGGCGACTGTACAATGGTGACATACGAGATTGCTAATAGTGACCGTTCTTATAGTTAGTTTTGCTTGTCAGCCGACGCAATATTGTAGTGGTAACAAGTGAGGAAATAATTCTCTGTAGGTAGTTACCACCAAGTACTCTAGTGGTAAAGGTGGGTAAAAAATCCCAGTTATTACCACTTGTGACAGATAGGTGGGAATAACCGGCTGAATACGTCCATGTAGTTCACCAGAATCCCCTAGCCTGATCCCCAGGCAGGGACCGGAACCGTTATTTCCTCCATACAAAAAGAACGGTTATTTTTTCGTTCTTCGGTATATAAATTCTAAGGAGTAATTTAAAAATATGTTGTAAATTACATAAAATATTGAGTATTACATAGAGTATCAAACATTTCAAAATATTGGGCTATTGTAAAATAACGGTTCCGGTCCCTGCCCCCAGGGGATGCTGGTAAACGTCACATCTGAAGTATTCGGCCGATTATAATTACAGACTTTAAGAGTTCTGATGAAAAGTATAAAAGCACCCCATGTTAGAACTTTTTTTGTTAAAATTATTTTTTTAGGAAAAACATTGCTTTTGAAGCTAAACAGCAAGAAAGTCACAATATAAAATCTATCTTTCAGATAATGTTATAAGTGACCTTCGAAACTAGGTCAGGTTTTAGAGCTTTACCAACTCCTGATCGCTTTTGTATCGATTACTTAACAACGTAAGAACAAACCAAAAACCGGATTCAACAGAAACACTCCATTCATAATTTACAGTACTTGTTTTCAAAATATTTTATTAACACAATTCATTCAATAACACCAAAGATTATAACATTCTCTAACATGAACCTAAAATAAAATACAATTTCACCTAATCGTACTTACCAATTTATATCATTCAAACATCATTTGACTATGAGGTATACAGAATAAATATTATATTTGAAATATATATTTCACATAAATTAGTCGTCAGAAGTGTATAATAATTATTTGCTATTAATTTTGATTATATGAGCAGCTAATGTCAGAATAGCATATATACCCTCCTTCATTACTCCTTCGATTCACGTAATAGAAGATCGAAAAGGAAAATAAAACACGTAAAGCAATTAAGTAGAAACAAAATAATATGGAATGTACAAATCATGTTTATTAACTGATTCCTGGCGTTACAGTATTTGTGACTCGCTTTTGAATTCTCAATAGTCACTCGAGAGTTAACAATGATAAGCCCAACAGTATAATATAAGGATACATAACACCCAGTATAACACTGAAAGCTAAGCAAGTTTTTCAAGCCAGGTTTAACCTCAACATTCTCAGCAGACGCGGTACACAGTACCTTGGGGGTTTTAACGGTTTATAAATTATTTTTAAGATAACTTGTTTGGACTTAAATTTCTATTCTAACTGTACATTAGTTTCGCCTTAACGCTAACATAATCTAAACTCGATATCGTCAGTGGAACCGAGATATCTCTAGGATGGTAGGACCGTTCGCGGTGGAAGGAACGCGCAAATAATAGTTGATATGTCGAGTGGTGGAACGAATTCTCCTGTCACCGAAAGTAATGGATTGAGCCGGCAAAGAATAAATTAGTGTCGTCGCGCGGTAGCGGGGCTCCATGATTAACATTTAGATAGTTCAAAAAATATGGATAGAAAATACTGAAGAATCCGCGGCTCAAGGCAGAAGCGGCTGCAGCATCGAAGCCGCGACGCCGGAGCTATGCGGACGTAACGAGTGTTCTATACAGAGTGCTCCGGGGCTCTATGCAAGCTACCGGCGACGACGAGTTTGCGCGACCGCGGGGCATAGAGCCTCGAAGCACGGGCGACGGGAGACGAGGGTGCAGATTTACTGTTTCGTGTAAAGATAGATAGCTACAATGAGACCGTATAGACCCAACACTTCGGCGAAAATGAGGATAAGGATCATGCCGACGAATAATCTGGGTTGTTGCGCTGTGCCGCGGACACCTGCGTCACCCACGATGCCGATGGCGAAACCGGCGGCCAGACCGGAGAAACCGACGGCTAGACCGGCGCCAAGGTGGATGAACCCTCTGCAAAGAAATAGAAATACCAAATGAGTAAATCTGTCTTGTATTTTTTAATGGAAGTTTAAAGAACTTGTTCAACCTTTTAACCACTGAGAAATATTACGCGTGACGGTGTCACCACCAATACAAAATTACACCACGCAGATCAGAACTTGCATTAGATTGGGGCGGGGCTATTATTTACATAAAAAAAAATCTTATTTATTATCAGACTACGGCAAGGGGAGTTGGACAGTAAAGTCATAAAATATGTATCTAAAAAATCCTCTTATAAATGTTACGAGACTCTTATTATACAAAATTAAAGAGCACTGGGACATATTTTTCTGCATTTTTATATTATATAAGGTGTATTTGCCTTTGACTGGACATCAATTGAGGAGTGTTTTATCAAAACGGCTTCATCAGAATAACTATAGCAGATAAAAGTTTAATAATTTTTCAGCTCGTATCAATTGCAGGCAACATTCAATTGACACAGAGGTCTATTTTTTATTATTATTATTTACGATTACTAGCTTTTGTTGTATTCAATGTAATGACCAGTTTTATGTTAAAAATGTATACATTTTTATCCATCTTTAGTCTTAAAGGCATTAGACACAGTCACAGCAATATTTATTTAAAACATATCAAAGGTGGTCAATATAGAAAGGACTTTCGAAACTTCAAATTAATTAGTATCAAACAGACTGTTTGGTATGTTCTATCAAAAACTTTTCTTGGAACTTAGTAACACTTGTTTTAGAGAAGGAAGAGGCTGTTTAGAAACCTAAGGAAATTCCATTACTTTGCTACTTGTGGTTTTAATAAATAGCCAAGTTGTAGGTGATACTGATAAGTAGACAACACCAGTGTTGAATGCTTCAATCTGTCTCAAGAGTTTACATGTTTCAAATTACCACAGAAAACAACTCTTTCTTGCAAATAAAGATCAATACATACACAACTGGGCCCTAGTCAATTATTAGTTTATTAGTGATGAGACTTTTAGCAGAAAAAATTAAACTACTGTTAAGTGCAATTCAAAAACATTCATTATCACTCAACACTAAATTAAATTTTTCTATTTCTTTATAAAAAAATTGTGTAAATACAGTTCTATAGTACACTTAACCAATTAAAAAAAAAGGACCATGTCACAGTAACAGCTAGTAAGGTAAAACTATATCTAACTACTATTTTAAATTGCTTCATTAAATTTTAGAAACCCATTAGCAAAATGGAATTTTGCATTTTGTATTTGCACAATTGCCTTGAGTTTAGGGTAGTATTATTGCAAGGAGCAAAGTTACAATTATAACTAAAATATTCATAAATGGATGCAAAATCAAGGATACATGAAAAGATATTTTTTATCATTCATGATTGATTAGATTTCTTATCAGGGCAGCCACAAATGGACAATTCGGGAAAAATTTGAAAAAATATTGTTTAGACATATTATTTTATGATTGTAGGTACAACACATCTATTTTTTCATTATTTATTTTAAAATATAGTCACTTTTTCTTTGTTTCACATTCTCCATAGAAGTAAAGAATTCAGACTGTAACCTCAACCTTAACCAGCTTTTTATTCATATTCATAATTTAACAAAAATCGAATATCTATGTATGTCCTTTATGAAACACAATGGGTGCGAGGAGACTATGATTGTAATTTTACAAATAGACTTATAATGTTTAATAAATGTATTGTCGAGTTGCGGTAGGATAAATATTATACTTAGAAAATTAAGTCAGTCATAATGTCAGGATGGGTAAATAAGTTACATAAAATTATTATACAGCGTGTTTTTCTTCATATGCTATAACTTTAAGGGAAGCTTATTTAGGTCAAATATAATTAATATCTCTAAGAAACTAGCGTTTTAACTCTTCCTGTTATTGAGTTATTAAAAAAATAAGTTTAATCACTGAACATGTGTATTGCAACCTTTATTACATTCTAATGTTACTTATTTTGACATGTGCCGTCAGTCACCTGAGATTAACTTTTATTTTATTCTTAAGGTTCTCTCACACTTACCATTTCATTTATTATGTATGAAAACAAAAAAAAATATTTTTTATCGAATTTTCCAAAAGCCGATATACCAGACAGCTTCTATTAATGGCCCAAGTAACCTGTCTAATTTATCGCAAATCGAAATGAACACCCTGTATTGTAAACAGGTAACAGATAAACAATCTAGATTCTTTAGATAATATCTTGGAAAAATACCTAAAGCATAGATAATGTCAGTCTCCTGGTAATAGTATAAGAAGAATGACCTTGCATCATGTCAGCCATTGTAGATTATCATGACCAAGGTCTGAGGATGTGACATCAGACTCACTGAAGCATGAACCTTTGAGGGTACATCTATCTAGCTTACTTTCCTATAATTATTGCATTGTTTCAATAATAGAATAAGGTTGGCTGGTAGAGAATGCCTTTGGGGCATTAAATTCACCTTTTGTACATTAAGGTTTTTTTTGTGTAATAAAGATTTGATAAATAAAATAATTCTTAGATTTTTTAAGACTGGTTAAGCAGCAAACTACCTCTTTTATAATTTATATCTACACTACTTTCGTTTTTTTGTAGTATCCACTTTAAGCCAGAAATCTTAAGAATACATACATTTGTACTGGATTTAAATTACTTTTGGTTAGTAAGTGCACAATGGGTAATAATTTAATTCTTACTTCATACAATAATTCTAACAAGCCTTGATTATAGTTAGATAACATTAACCCAGGGATCATGACCCAGGGTATCTCATACCCACCCCTGTCACTTGTGTCAATAATGACAAAGTCTATTTTTCAATGACATTTTTTCACCTCATGCTCGCCGGGTTAAATATTGATCTGCTAACTCTTATGGGCATGCAGCAATTTATTGAAGATAGCTAATCTGTGGTCTCTGCAGTCTACTATTTGGACGTACTTCTGCAAAAAGGAACCAATCCACACGAATTTGACATTTTAACAATTGACTTGTTTCTTTTGATTTAAGGTGTTAATTAGAATGATAAATTCGTGTGGATTGGTTCCTTTTTGCAGAAGTACGTCCATTTCTCCTTTATGTACCCATGTTGGTTTTGTTGTTATAATATAACCCCCTTATGCATAGTGAAAATGGTTCTTACTTGAAGAGGGTGTATCCCGCTGAGGGGGCCTCCAGGGAACCGGCAATGAGCACAGCCACCACCAACCCGTAGATGGCAATGATACCCGCCATGACAACGGGAATGATGGACTTCATGATGAGCTCTGGCCTCATCACCGACATGGCGGCAATACCGGTTCCTGACTTGGCTGTGCCATAGGCAGCTCCTAGCGCTGGAATTAGAGAAAATAACTTTTACACTACATTCTAGTTAGGTAAACTCTAATCTAAGTACTATAACATTCTTATCTGCTCCCTAATCGGTCTAATTACTAATACAACCATTTATTATGTAAAAACAATAAATTGGGTAATTTATATTAGGAAGGACAGCAGCCAATAGTGTATCCTTATTCTGAACATCAGAAATACTTATTCTTAGTCTTCACATCAACCATGAATTCTTATATATCTTATCATTACAAGTAAATATATAAGATTCTTGTGTAGTCTCTTTGTTTCTTAATGTTAAGTTTAATAGCAACTATTATAATAAAATATAAGGGAATATTTCTAGTGTTTCCAAGGCCCTTAAGTTCAAAAACATGGCATTATATAGCAAGACATTGACACTATAATTCAAGGCTGGAACATGAACCTAAACTTGATATTTAGTTTTAAATCAATTCTTAAATGAATATAGGTAATTCTAATCACAGGACCAATCACATGATTTTTTACCAAGCTGTATTTGTTACCTATTTAAGTTACGGTTTAGGATAACTTCATCTAATGACTGTCACATGATGTCCTCATGTTAGGTCATGTGACAAGGATAGTCACATTTTTCAGGATCTCACATGATGTCATGGGGGTTTCCTTAAAATCATAGTTTTAACCATAAATAAGCTAAGAACAGAAATAACACTCAATTCATTCAAATATACTTTGTTCAAGAGCAAAATGTCTAATTGTAATATAACATTATTTAGAATGCCAGCTGAAACAAAAAAACTATGATTGATCACAATTTGATACTAATATTATATTGTACGCAAAAACAAGGATAGCTGGGATAAAGGAAGGTTTCCAATCTTGGTAATACACTTGACTACCAACATGGCAAAACAATTTGTCAATCACATGACCAAGTTATGATTCATAAGAATCATTATCATAAGTTGAAATAGGTATTACATTAAGCTATACAGGAATTTCAGGAATACGCCCCTT
>JALPQI010027080.1:0-10715 GCA_025490895.1 Thaumatotibia leucotreta
CGGCGAGGGCTGGCCGGGCGCGGGCGGGCGCGACGGCACCAGCACCAGCTGCACGCGCTCGCCCGCCGCCTGCAGCGCCGCCGCGGCCTCGGCACAAGGGGACACAGTGTACACTCACGGGTGTTGGCGCGCGAGCTGCGCGGCGAGGGCTGGCCGGGCGCGGGCGGGCGCGACGGCACCAGCACCAGCTGCACGCGCTCGCCCGCCGCCTGCAGCGCCGCCGCGGCCTCGGCACAAGGGGACACAGTGTACACTCACGGGTGTTGGCGCGCGAGCTGCGCGGCGAGGGCTGGCCGGGCGCGGGCGGGCGCGACGGCACCAGCACCAGCTGCACGCGCTCGCCCGCCGCCTGCAGCGCCGCCGCGGCCTCGGCACAAGGGGACACAGTGTACACTCACGGGTGTTGGCGCGCGAGCTGCGCGGCGAGGGCTGGCCGGGCGCGGGCGGGCGCGACGGCACCAGCACCAGCTGCACGCGCTCGCCCGCCGCCTGCAGCGCCGCCGCGGCCTCGGCACAAGGGGACACAGTGTACACTCACGGGTGTTGGCGCGCGAGCTGCGCGGCGAGGGCTGGCCGGGCGCGGGCGGGCGCGACGGCACCAGCACCAGCTGCACGCGCTCGCCCGCCGCCTGCAGCGCCGCCGCGGCCTCGGCACAAGGGGACACAGTGTACACTCACGGGTGTTGGCGCGCGAGCTGCGCGGCGAGGGCTGGCCGGGCGCGGGCGGGCGCGACGGCACCAGCACCAGCTGCACGCGCTCGCCCGCCGCCTGCAGCGCCGCCGCGGCCTCGGCACAAGGGGACACAGTGTACACTCACGGGTGTTGGCGCGCGAGCTGCGCGGCGAGGGCTGGCCGGGCGCGGGCGGGCGCGACGGCACCAGCACCAGCTGCACGCGCTCGCCCGCCGCCTGCAGCGCCGCCGCGGCCTCGGCACAAGGGGACACAGTGTACACTCACGGGTGTTGGCGCGCGAGCTGCGCGGCGAGGGCTGGCCGGGCGCGGGCGGGCGCGACGGCACCAGCACCAGCTGCACGCGCTCGCCCGCCGCCTGCAGCGCCGCCGCGGCCTCGGCA
This sequence comes from Thaumatotibia leucotreta, assembly GCA_025490895.1. Lineage (NCBI taxonomy): Eukaryota > Metazoa > Arthropoda > Insecta > Lepidoptera > Tortricidae > Thaumatotibia > Thaumatotibia leucotreta. The sequence continues at coordinate 1,075 of JALPQI010027080.1, forward strand.
CAAGGGGACACAGTGTACACTCACGGGTGTTGGCGCGCGAGCTGCGCGGCGAGGGCTGGCCGGGCGCGGGCGGGCGCGACGGCACCAGCACCAGCTGCACGCGCTCGCCCGACGCCTTCAGAGCCGCCACCGCGTCCTCGTGCGTCACGTTGTCTAGGTCTACGTCGCCAAGCTGGAAACGAAAAGGGTTCAATTCCAGTCGTTTACAGTGTACATGAGTGCGTAGCCAAGTTGCCAATCGCTAACGCTAAGTAGCATATCGTAGTTCTCTCTCTATGTCACTCTTTTTATTATGGCTTTAATTCACGTGTCATGATAGAGCATTAGCGATCTTAGATAAGCACCCAGAGCTTTCTTTCAGTATCTTGATTCTTCCAGATCTGCACTTGCTTGGGCCCATTCAAATCAGAATCGCGAGCTGATTCGATTCTTATGATAAAAAATATGTCCCAAAATTCCCGAAACTTAGTTACACGAAGCTTGAGGACTCTCTAGGACATAAGCGCGCTACTCTACCTTGGCCCGGGGACACTCTAGGGTCTCCTTTCTCGCTGCTCTCCTTTGCTCCGAAGACTCTCTAGGGCCGGGCGAAGCCCGACATAAAGCAGTGCGCTGCTCTACCTTTGCCCGGGGACTCTGAAAGCGCGCTGGGCGCGCTGCTCTACCTTTCCCCCAGGACTCTCTAGGGTCGGGCGAAGCCCGACATAAAGCTATTTTTGCTGCTGAGCTGGGCAAGCTATTTTTTTATTATCAAGATCAAATTTCGTAGCATTGACGCTTTTATTTGTAAGATTATTTTTCGTTGCCGTATATTGTGATTCTTGTGTATGTGTATGTTACGAATAAAGTTATTTCTTTCTTTCTTTCAAATCAGCTCATGTTTCCGACTCGAACGAACCTAAGCAAGTCCAGACGGGATGAATCAGGATTACAGCTTTTTTTAAGAAAGTTCACCTACGAACAGTAAATATTCCAGGGTGAAGTTGGCCTACCACCTTTGCTGTCACGTACGTACGTGTGTGACGCATCATAAGATTCATAAGTTAAAATGCTTGTAATTCAAAGATCGAAACTAAAGGTGTAACTAGGTAGTGCTATAAAATGCAGCAGTCGTAACTTTGAACTTCGTTATTTATTTTATTGATAAGTTCTAAGGGCATCAATGACGCAGAAGTAAAAGATACGGAATAGGTAATACATTTCAAACTGCACACTTACGTTGTTAACGTATTGAGATTTGCATGTAACATACATTCATTGAATCATGTATGTACGTACGAGCAACACGTACTGATATTTCAAAGATAGTTGCTATTCGACGCTGACTAACTACTTACGTACATCATACACATACCTACGACACCAACGTGTTTGCTTATAGCCTAGGAAGTCATGCCATCGCAGTTTGAAAAAAGGACCCATTTATGTCATACATAATGCACAGTTATAGAAACTATTATGATTATCCCTCAATAGATACCTCCAACACGTTTCGCAAATAGATGGGTAGGTACTTGTAAGGGCAACCATAGTAATAAATGCTAATGGAACAGTAAGTACCAGCCGGTACTTACCGATTCCAAACACAGCAGTTGCGACGCAGTTACTTGTTGCCTTATTTCATTATCATGGCATATCATATGTATGTATGTAACCTTGCCACACGCAAGTTTTACTGATGATGTCTAGATTCCCAATTTGCAACAATAGCCCTTTTATTCAATTTCAAAGCGTGGTGATTGTAGTATGAATAAGTTGGACCAGTGAATCATACTGAGAAAATATTTAAAAATGGGTAATAATGTCATCATTGGTATATCTGGCCAAATATAGATTACATTGATACTTTTGGTTTGCCCTTATAGGATATGTATTAAAATATCAGTAGGTAATTTCTCACATTAAGTTCTTAACCATTGTCGAAACATCTCCGACGTACGCAACGAAGATAGTTGTAACTATCTTCGTCATACAGATCCGGTTGTAGCAGATAATTATTGATTGCTTTCCACATACATCTGTAGCCTAGCTAAGTGAAAATAGCTACTATATAAGTACTTACAGAGGTGTTTTTGACCATGAGCAGCTTGTCGCCGACTCGGAGGCGGCCATCGCGGTGCGCCGCTCCACCGGCCATGATCTTCGTCACATAGATCCCATTGTCGCCGGGTATGTGCTGGTTGCCCACGCCACCCGCTATGCTGAATCCTAAACCCGAACCACCTTTCACCAACTCTATTTCAATTGATTCTTCAGCTTTGTTGCTTTGCGTTTGTGACGTATTTGTAGTCTCTACGGTACCAGGCCGTTTTATTTTCTGGAAATCAATAGGAATGTTTAAAATACCAAAGAAAAACGACCAAGACCACCACCTATGTCCGAGGTTTTCGCAATATGTTCAAGAATGTTTAAGTTATGTTATTATGAGCCAGTCGGGCAAGCGGCAAACAACGCAATAATACCGTAACTGTTTATCATAAACAAAGGAATACTGAGACGTAGTGCAAAATACTTTATTAAAGTGTTTATTTCTCAATACAATAGGATAAGTATTTATAAGCAAAACATAATCTGTAGTAAAAATATATTTTATTGAGCATTATAGAAAATACTTGTTCAAAACTAACCAGTCTCACAGTGCTCCCTGCCTTCTTCAATGCATCAACTGCTTCTGCATGTGTAACATTTACTACATTTGTATCATTAACCTGCAAAAAAATGTGTTACTTATAATACCTACACATAATTAGTTGGTTTATAAATTTATAATTATATGTTACGCATAAACATTCCTCATAAAAACGCAGTTTGATTTCATTCGCACGGAATGGTTTACGTTTACTTGGAATTTCATCATGCGATTAAGCGTATTACCAACGTTCTACCTGTAATATGGCGTCATTAATCTGCAACTGACTAGCGGCGGCTGCGCCCCCTGGTATCAACTTGGTGACGTAGATGTGCGGGTCGTCCCCGATGTGAGGGTTGTCGGAGCCCCCGGCGATACTAAACCCGAGCCCGGCGCCGCCCGCCCGGGACAAAACTACTGTCAAATATATGTTCCCATCTTCGCCCGTGGTACGTTCTGGACCACCACCTTCAATTCCATTTACCTGTAACTTTCAAAATAAAAATGTTTGGATTTCTGAACTTCAGTCTAGTGATCTGAACACAAAATAAAGCAGATACATTGACATATTTAGTGAGGCGCAAGTTGTTTTTTTTTGTACTAGGTAGGTATACTAATAATTATAAATTCACACTTTACTCATTTTATTGTCATTACTAAAATATGATACTTATAGTGGATTTTGAGAATGATATGTAAATTATGAAATGTCTATGTTTAGGAAAGCAGAGATGTAGTTCTAAATTCTTCTTTCAATTACAACAATTATTTACTTTATACACTGCCATGCTAACTCAAAAAGACGCATCTCTCATAGTTTTTCTATGGGGGATGCATCCTTTTTAGTTAGCACGGCAGTACAGGGATCGGCATAAACATCACTAATGAATATATTTTTCCTACATAATTACTTGTTAATGTTTGTAAACAAGACAACATGACAAGAAATATTGATAAGTAACCTGGTATCTGAAATCTTATGCTCTTTATAAACGGACACACATAATTCATCATAATATTTACCTGCTTCATTTCAGGTGTTGTAACATGAGCCTGTAAATAAGAAACAACAAATGTATTCCAGTCTAATACCACCATTCCAGTCCATTAACACAAAAGGAATCAAGATATTTTAAACTACTTAAGATAAGAATGAATGCCTTGTGAATCATCTTGGAGTATTTCAAAATTCTATACCATACAAGGAGAAAATGTCATTAAAAATATATAATACTGTTGATATAATTTTATTCTGTGAATACAATGTGCATTAATAAACCTAAATGTATAAGTACCTAAATCAATTTCTTATACATTAAGATTCAACTATTATTTTAGTGCATAAAACCAAGTATGGCAGCAGTAAATAATTTCAGTTTTTAATGATATGTATTTTAGTGTCACAGTCACACTAAAATACTCATACATTAACACCAAAATTAATTTGACATAAAATGAATAGACAAAAAATAAAGATTATCTGTTTTTAACTGGATCAAAATTTGGTTTGTATTTTACATTACTTACTGGTCAAATTTATTTAAAAATAATAATTTGTATTGAATATTGTTGTAAATTTCTATTAATTTAGATTGGTTGTAGTATCCATAACAGAGAATTATTGTGTTAAACATCATATTTAGGGTGAATAATAAGATATTATAAAATGTTTTCCTCTTAATAACAGGTATTTGTTATTTAGTTTTGCAAACTGTCACAACCATGTACAGAAAGTTAATACTACCTATACTTAATTTTCCATATTTTTATACACGGTGGAATTTAATCGGTGAACAGGAACCCATTTTTCTAATTCAGTAATCAATGGCGGTCACGTTTATGTAGTACTTAAGTGGAACCAAGTTTTTTTTAGCATAATTTTTTTTAATGTTGAAATTAAAATTTATTGTCACCCTACTAATGGTTTAGTCTGAAAAGTTTAATACCTCTTTTCAAACTATCAGCCATAGAAACTTAAAACATAAATGAGCAATAACCACTCACATGCTTTAATTTTTGCGATAGACTCTATTCCTATGTAAAATAAGAGCGATGCATGGCTGATATTTTGAAAAGAGGTATTAAACTTTTCAGACTAAACAATAAGTAGGGTGCCAAGAAATTTTAATTAAAGTTTAATTTCAACATAAAAAATTTGTTATGCTAAAAAAAAAACTTGGTTCCACTTAAGTACTACATAAACGTGACCGCCATCGATTACTGAATTAGAAAAATGGGTTCCTGTTCACCGATTAAATTCCACCGTGTATACAAAGTTGAAATCAGCAGCTACTTTACAAATAAGTATCAAAATATTAGACTACCTGGAAGCCCTTAACTTTAGGACATGGTTGTGACACACCTGTCAAATTGATGGTGTTTCTGATAAACAACACAATTTTAAATTCTCTTCTCCAATTTGAACAGTCATTCCACAAAAAGATCATTCTATTGGTGTTTCTACCACTTCTTCTCTTCCTCACATATTATCGACAAATGAGCCACAATAAGTAATTTGTAAGTAGGTATGTAATTTGATAAAACTGTATAATGTACAATATAATCTCAATTGAAATACAATTATTATTTTGGCTCGCTAAAGTAATTGTAAGGAAGGTAATGAGAGTAATTCAAATGCCATTAGAATGACCCAAAAATAAGACAATTTCATATGTAGATTTATACACAGATTTAAACATTATAATTTAATAGGAATCTATTTATTTGGTAAAGGTGAAGGTCTTTTTTATGTAACTGAATAAAACTAAGGGCTACTCACCGTGTCAAGATTGAAAAGGGAGGAAACCTTCCTTAGGAATCCATTATGTGATTTTTTCTTCCGTCTCTCAGTCATTTTGGAGGAAAGTTATGCATAGCCTTTTGGTGTTCTCAGGTTATACTATGTACACTGCATGCATTGTTAGTTACACACTCGAGTCCTCTTTCAGCACCTTATTCGAAGATTTTTCGGCATGCACCATTCTCTACCTAAAACCCACGTCTAACTTGCACCAAAAGTTTACATTTTGAACTTCCTTATGAAGTATGATACCCATTTCGTGTACGGTTGGCTTCAGAGCATCCTTAACATAAGTAGATTGTAATTAGATTATTGTATATTGCAGCCCTTATCTCATAATCGTCCAGGTCGTCGAGCCGAGCCCTTTTTGATAAGTGATTTTTAGTAGATAATGTATGAGTACGATTAAAAGCGTGTTACTAACTTGCGTCCAATGACAGGATGGTATGAATGTCAAAGCGATGAACTTTAATTAGAATGTCCGTGTTACGTTATTAGTAGGCGATTTATGTTCATTTGATAATATTATGAGCAGGTACAACAATCAGTGAGGAACAGCGATCTGGAGCAAGCAAAACTAACTCGTAAGTCGCATTAGTCTCACCAAGAATCAGAAACGTTCCCAAGGTGTAAAGAAATTACTAAACGTTTAAAAATAGATCAGTGTTTATTAAATGGCCTTACTTGCGACGAATACGAAATATCAGCAGAATGAATGTCAAAATTTTGTTTGTAATATCATGTCACAATTCATTTACGACGAACAGAATCCTTTCAGCTGATGCAGAGTTCATTAGTCATTGGCACAACGAAGAAATTTAACGGCACTAATCCACACAACGACGAAACTTTAGCGTACATATCGCCGAAAACTTGTACTATGTTTTAGGTTATAAATAGTACGTCGGGACGCGAAACAACCGTCCGCCATTACCGACCACTAGTATGTAGCGTTTGCCTTTGCAGACGTCACGTCATCACTTCAAAGAAAAAATAAATAAAACGGAACGGAACCAGAAACCTCAGAAACACCAATCGATTAAGTTCGCCGTGCTGCACACATTGCTCCCTAGATGTCTCTTATTTCAAACGAAGACTTTTTGCAGTTTGTGCTTGGTGTTTGATTTGCAGAATGTAAACAAGTGGGTTGGATTAAGAATCTACGCCCTATAAATACAATTCACTTTGTTGTATAAAAGACTTTCACCTTTAGTAAATAGATTTTCAGGTATCTTTAAACATAGAAATATTAATGCCTACAATTTTCGATATGGGAATCTCAATGATATGTTATTATTACAAGCAAATTTACACAGGCGTTAGGCATAAAAACAATAATTTACCTTTTTTTCTTGAATCTCTCCACTATCCACCGCCATCGATTGCACGATTTCCATCTACAAATTAATGAATGGCAATAATAATTACAACTAGCGTTTTGGCTTCGATTCGATATTGATAAATATTTAAAATGCAATATCAACGAGAAATCAGATTACCTAGGAAATTAAGTACCTAATGTAGCTTACCTAACTACTAATTTAAAATAGCAGGCCCACATAATTATCGGGTAAGTACCTCTAGCTTTTTTTTACGTATTCATGGTAGGTGGGTAGTTGGGTACGTCGTTTATAGAGCGGCGTAGGTTAATTTAATGGACAAAAATGTTTATGAGGTATTTAGGTCCTGTAAGGTAGTGCAATGAAGTCGTAGGACATCTAAAGGGTATTGGTACCCCTTTCAATTAATTGCGTTAGTAAATTTTATGTTAGATGTACCTTCGCTGAATCCGGTGTGTAGCTACTGCGGTCCGATTTCCGGTTGCTGTCTTGAAGGAAGGCATTGGAAACTGATCTGTAATCTGTCCCTTCCGACTGAATCTGAAACAAATATATAGCAAATATATTTTATTCAAAATTATTAATATTTATTAGCATCAACGTAAAAATACATCTACGTCTACGATCGTGGTTCACGATGTGTCAAAGACGTCAAGTGCTACGGAAAGTCAACCATAGTTGCTTACGATTTTTTGGACTCTACTGAGGATTGGTATATTTTATATGATATATATCTAGCTGACACCTATAATACCTAGTCTTCAAGCAACTAGGTATGTACAGTAATAGTACATTAACTATAGAGCACGGGAAACGAAAGGTTACAGGCCAAGTAGATATCTGGCCTCTGTTCCTTCGGCCACTCTACGAAATCAATTAATCACGTTTCGTGTAACAATCGAATTTCGTAGAGTAGGGCGATAGAACAGCGAATGCTCGTTTGGTCTGCATGCACCTATATTAGAGATACGCGGCCTGTAACCTTATTTCCCGCTGAGATTTGTATAGTGCTTTTCTCAAACTTACAATGAAATAAAAAAATTGGTATTAATTTTCACAGTACACAAACAAATAAGTCAAAGAACGAAACGAATCTACAAAACAAAAAAAAACAAGTTATAGGTAATTTTTTTTTTAATTATTTGAGATAATCTTTTACCCGGTGACATTGATATCAGTTCTTTTTTTTACGGTGAAATACCAAGATGTTCTGTCACTTTACAAGTTACTTCCGGTATTTTACTTTTTAAAGCAGGTTCCTTCCGGTACTGTACTTTGCAGACATAGGAGAATGCCTTTACATATCAAGTTCAATCATCGCGCGAACCAGCGCGATCCCCCAAACTAACACATCGCACAATATTCCGAAGTTAAAAAATTAATGTTACTGACTCCGTCAAATATATGTTTTAAATGCCTTCTACCAGTTGCATTGCATCTGTAATAGTTAGCACGAATTAATAAACTACTCCGTGAATTATAAATATTGGATGTCATATACCAAACAAAAAACGACCAAGATCACCAACATCCGAAGTGGGAATCGCACCCATGTGCTCAGCTTTCGCGGCTGATGCCTGCACCGCTCGGCCACTTGGTCTTAGTAACCACCAGTCAATCAAAGTCAAAGTTTTTACTGAGACACTTTCATTGCCATCGAGTGCTACGCGCTACGCTCGTAGCCGATCCCGTGATTTTCCGCTTTGTAGCGAAAATGGACCTCCCACAGAGAACTTTCCTCGGGAGTTTCCGGCGCTCAGTCCGTGGTTATTGGTAGGTATATATAGGTATAAGTAGATACGTACTAAATTTTCACCGATTTAAAGAACGAGCAGAATAAACATTGCTAACAATTTGCTTTGCTGGCGTAGAACCACCAATTAGTGGGCAACTGGGCACGGGGCAGGTAAAATAAATACGAAGCCAGTCAATTTGGTATAATATTCGATAAAATGTTATTTGTGCTGAGCGATACAGTTATATGCTACCTGAAATCTGAAAGACTTTTGTGCTGTGAAATAGATGTAAAATAATCCATACATTTATATATCTAGAAATTAGATGTGATATATAGGCGGTACAATACCTAATTCTTGAATTCAACAGAGCACTGTAATATTTGTCCGAAGAAAATTATACAAAGATATAGATGGCAGTATCCCTACTATATTTCCTATGAGGAGAAATACAGAAGACACGGCCTTAAATCATACCTAGTTACATTTAAGGATTTCAATGGTTTCTTTAACCATCCTGGGTAGGTACATATGTATCCTCCAGGGTAATATGAACCAAGATTGAAGGAATGCACGGACTCACCTCCCGACGCGTGCCATCGGCCTCCCACTTGTTGGCGATGCGGATGGTCTCCGCCGTCTTCTGCTGGGTAGATTTGGTGTCATCGAGAAGTGTTAGCTCGTAGAATTCTTGAATATCTGAAAGCGTATGATAATTAAATAAATTAATCGACATTCGAGAGCACAAGAGCTGTAGACACGAATAAGGATGAATTACAAAGTCGGAATTCATAATTCTATTCAAATTGAAAATACCTGCTAAGTACCTATACTTACGGTAGTTATTAATTAATGAAAATCTAATACACACCTAACTTAGCTAGTAGAAATATTTAAAATATATTTTCCATGAAATGACACGACATCATTACTTATAAATTATAATTAAATATGTATGTATTACATTTTAATTATTATGGAATAGTTTTAAGCATTAATTACACTTCCATACTTGGTTATACCTATTCTGATATAATAGATACCTATTTTAATGAGCCAAGTTCCGTTGTGACTTTAACAATTATGTAGGTATATACACGAAATGAGAAAGTTTAAAATCCTAGACAAACAATGAA
>JALPQI010027081.1:0-13142 GCA_025490895.1 Thaumatotibia leucotreta
AGTAGTTAGGCTCATTTCAAAACTGTCAAAAGTTCATTCTTTGAAATCGGCTATTATATTACGAGCTAATATTATTCTTAGGATATCGCCATAGTTATTCCTGAAACGTCGAACATCATCTGTTCCTGCATTAACGAACAGCTATCGAGCACGATGAAAAGGCTACGCGTGCGCTGTTCTGCAGTTCTGGGTGCATCGAGGGCGAGGGGCCGCACATAGTGTGCCACTAAGAGGGATAGACATAGTCACTTACTAATAAGACGAAAGTGCCACACAGGCACTTAGTGACGTATTCAACGCATTTGTCTGGCACTTACATTTAGCATCTAATGCACACACACACAAAAAATAGTGGCACAGTGATAAGGACGGACGATTATCGTTCCTTTTCACTTCCACTAGTAAAAAGTTTCATAAGACCATCCCTTTCGTTCTTGCTATTATTATAACGTTGTCAAATCCATATTAATCCTACATTCATGGGGTGCATGGATCTTATAGTAAAGAAAGGAATAATAACATTTTAAGAATCTTATTTATTGCTGTTGGTACTTATAAAAATATTCCGGTAGGGCTACACTAACTAAACTGTCTCTATAGGTGATACCATACCTAGTTACTTAGGGCTTGTCCATTAATCACGTCATACATGTAAGAAACATCATACTTATGTTATGTTTATGGCCTTATATTGATATGATAATGTATGCACTTAGCCTAAACTCTCTGGTTCTTGTCTGTGGTCATGATAACTTTTTATAAAGTACTGTCAGATTCTGGTTTTGGAGGGAGTTAGAAATAGGACTTTGGTAGTAATTATACTCAAGATAATTTATGTTAATTGTTATTAAACAAGAAAACCTACACTTCTTAGTTTGATTTCTATAGTTCAGAAGTGGCGTAAAACAATTCATGTGTCAACTCGCTCGGAAATTCGCCAGTTTGTGTAGTAAAGTAACTGAACCGATAATACGAAGAAATGCGAACACCAAATATGAATAACAGCAACGATAAAGACACTGATCAAGAGAGCAGATCGCGATCAAGGAAACGAAAAGCCATTAGAATCCATAGCCATTAGAATCGTTAGGATCTCAAACAGGTGCGAATAATGGGACTTAACCTGAATACCTAAAGCGTTCGTTGCTCGTAAGTTGTGGATTTAATTAATTTTTTTCTGGCCGAATTAGACGGGTCCTTACGATATGTCTTAGCGAAGTAGTTAGAACTAACGAATACCTACCGATTACTGTAATTTTAATTTGAAAATTCTGTTATGGTGCGGTAGAGAGAAGAATTTCTCCACTCCACTTTGATTTAAAAAAACTATACTTCTAATCGGGTCCTAACGATATTATGTACCGAATTGAGATGAACTAACGAATATCTATCGATTGTAATCGTTAAAAACTATAAAATCCATTTTGGGGAGGTAGCGTGAAGTTGACCGCCCCACTTTGATTAAAAAAAAAACTTCTAATCGGGTCCTAACGATATAATGTACCGAGTTGGGATGAACTAACGAATATCTATCGATTGCAGTCAATGAAATTCATAAAATACGTTTTGGGGGGGCAGCGTGAAGCTGGCCCCCCCCCCATTTTGTTTTAAAAAAAAACGTATGTTGGAATCGGGTCCTAACGATTTAATATACTGAACTAACGCACACAAATGGTGAACTAACGATTCGGGTATGTTATTTGCGGGCAAAGTTGATAGTTTTGGCAGAAAGATTTACGTGAAGTTGACCGCCTCCATTTTGTTAAAAAAAAGTTTTATTCGCATTCCAACGCTTTAAAATATTTTACTTACGTATAATCATGATGCACTAACGATGTAGGTATACTATTTGCTGACAAAGTTAATAGTTTGCCAGCAGGACGTGTGTGAAAACAGCCTTCCTATAGGCTTTTACAGAAAAAAATAACAAGGAATTGTGGACAAGTCTGTGAGTTTGCCCGCAAATAATAAATGTCAATCTATCCAATATGATCCTTAGATATAAGTATAGCCATTAGAATCGTTAGGATCTCAAACAGGTGCGAATAATGGGACTTAACCTGAATACCTAAAGCGTTCGTTGCTCGTAAGTTGTGGATTTAATTTATTTTTTTCTGGCCGAATTAGACGGGTCCTTACGATATGTCTTAGCGAAGTAGTTAGAACTAACGAATACCTACCGATTACTGTAATTTTAATTTGAAAATTCCGTTATGGTGCGGTAGAGTGAAGAATTTCTCCACTCCACTTTGATTTAAAAAAAACTATACTTCTAATCGGGTCCTAACGATATTATGTACTGAATTGAGATGAACTAACGAATATCTATCGATTGTAATCGTTAAAAACTATAAAATCCATTTTGGGGAGGTAGCGTGAAGTTGACCGCCCCACTTTGATTAAAAAAAATACTTCTAATCGGGTCCTAACGATATAATGTACCGAGTTGGGATGAACTAACGAATATCTATCGATTGCAGTCAATGAAATTCATAAAATACGTTTTGGGGGGGCAGCGTGAAGCTGCCCCCCCCCATTTTGTTTTTTAAAAAAACGTATGTTGGAATCGGGTCCTAACGATTTAATATACTGAACTAACGCACACAAATGGTGAACTAACGATTCGGGTATGTTATTTGCGGGCAAAGTTGATAGTTTTGGCAGAAAGATTTACGTGAAGTTGACCGCCTCCATTTTGTTAAAAAAAAGTTTTATTCGGATTCCAACGCTTTAAAATATTTTACTTACGTATAATCATGATGCACTAACGATGTAGGTATACTATTTGCTGACAAAGTTAATAGTTTGCCAGCAGGACGTGTGTGAAAACAGCCTTCCTATAGGCTTCTACAGAAAAAAATAACAAGGAATTGTGGACAAGTCTGTGAGTTTGCCCGCAAATAATAAAAGTCAATCTATCCAATATGATCCTTAGATATAATTATAGCCATTAGAATCGTTAGGATCTCAAACAGGTGCGAATAATGGGACTCAACTCAACCTGAATACCTAAAGCGTTCGTTGCTCGTAAGTTGTGGATTTAATTAATTTTTTTCTGGCCGAATTAGACGGGTCCTTACGATATGTCTTAGCGAAGTAGTTAGAACTAACGAATACCTACCGATTACTGTAATTTTAATATGAAAATTCCGTTATGGTGCGGTAGAGTGAAGAATTTCTCCACTCCACTTTGATTTAAAAAAACTATACTTCTAATCGGGTCCTAACGATATTATGTACCGAATTGAGATGAACTAACGAATATCTATCGATTGTAATCGTTAAAAACTATAAAATCCATTTTGGGGAGGTAGCGTGAAGTTGACCGCCCCACTTTGATTAAAAAAAAAAAATACTTCTAATCGGGTCCTAACGATATAATGTACCGAGTTGGGATGAACTAACGAATATCTATCGATTGCAGTCAATGAAATTCATAAAATACGTTTTGGGGGGGCAGCGTGAAGCTGGCCCCCCCCATTTTGTTTTTTAAAAAAACGTATGTTGGAATCGGGTCCTAACGATTTAATATACTGAACTAACGCACACAAATAGTGAACTAACGATTCGGGTATGTTATTTGCGGGCAAAGTTGATAGTTTTGGCAGAAAGATTTACGTGAAGTTGACCGCCTCCATTTTGTTAAAAAAAAGTTTTATTCGGATTCCAACGCTTTAAAATATTTTACTTACGTATAATCATGATGCACTAACGATGTAGGTATACTATTTGCTGACAAAGTTAATAGTTTGCCAGCAGGACGTGTGTGAAAACAGCCTTCCTATAGGCTTCTACAGAAAAAAATAACAAGGAATTGTGGACAAGTCTGTGAGTTTGCCCGCAAATAATAAATGTCAATCTATCCAATATGATCCTTAGATATAAGTATAGCCATTAGAATCGTTAGGATCTCAAACGGGTGCGAATAATGGGACTTAACCTGAATACCTAAAGCGTTCGTTGCTCGTAAGTTGTGGATTTAATTTATTTTTTTCTGGCCGAATTAGACGGGTCCTTACGATATGTCTTAGCGAAATAGTTAGAACTAACGAATACCTACCGATTCCTGTAATTTTAATTTGAAAATTCCGTTATGGTGAGGTAGAGTGAAGAATTTCTCCACTCCACTTTGATTAAAAAAAACTATACTTCTAATCGGGTCCTAACGATATAATGTACCGAATTGAGATGAACTAACGAATATCTATCGATTGTAACCGTTAAAAACTATAAAATCCATTTTGGGGAGGTAGCGTGAAGCTGGCCCCCCCATTTTGTTTTTTAAAAAAACGTATGTTGGAATCGGGTCCTAACGATTTAATATACTGAACTAACGCACACAAATGGTGAACTAACGATTCGGGTATGTTATTTGCGGGCAAAGTTGATAGTTTTGGCAGAAAGATTTACGTGAAGTTGACCGCCTCCATTTTGTTAAAAAAAAGTTATATTCGGATTTCAACGCTTTAAAATATTTTACTTACGTATAATCATGATGCACTAACGATGTAGGTATACTATTTGCTGACAAAGTTAATAGTTTGCCAGCAGGACGTGTGTGAAAACAGCCTTCCTATAGGCTTCTACAGAAAAAAATAACAAGGAATTGTGGACAAGTCTGTGAGTTTGCCCGCAAATAATAAATGTCAATCTATCCAATATGATCCTTAGATATAAGTATAGCCATTAGAATCGTTAGGATCTCAAACGGGTGCGAATAATGGGACTTAACCTGAATACCTAAAGCGTTCGTTGCTCGTAAGTTGTGGATTTAATTTATTTTTTTCTGGCCGAATTAGACGGGTCCTTACGATATGTCTTAGCGAAGTAGTTAGAACTAACGAATACCTACCGATTACTGTAATTTTAATTTGAAAATTCCGTTATGGTGCGGTAGAGTGAAGAATTTCTCCACTCCACTTTGATTTAAAAAAAACTATACTTCTAATCGGGTCCTAACGATATTATGTACCGAATTGAGATGAACTAACGAATATCTATCGATTGTAATTGTTAAATACTATAAAATCCATTTTGGGGAGGTAGCGTGAAGTTGACCGCCCCACTTTGATTAAAAAAAAAAAATACTTCTAATCGGGTCCTAACGATATTATGTACCGAATTGAGATGAACTAACGAATATCTATCGATTGTAATCGTTAAAAACTATAAAATCCATTTTGGGGAGGTAGCGTGAAGTTGACCGCCCCACTTTGATTAAAAAAAAACTGTACTTCTAATCGGGTCCTAACGATATAATGTACCGAGTTGGGATGAACTAACGAATATCTATCGAAGCGTGAAGCTGCCCCCCCCCCATTTTGTTTTTTAAAAAAACGTATGTTGGAATCGGGTCCTAACGATTTAATATACTGAACTAACGCACACAAATGGTGAACTAACGATTCGGGTATGTTATTTGCGGGCAAAGTTGATAGTTTTGGCAGAAAGGTTTACGTGAAGTTGACCGCCTCCATTTTGTTAAAAAAAAGTTTTATTCGGATTCCAACGCTTTAAAATATTTTACTTACGTATAATCATGATGCACTAACGATGTAGGTATACTATTTGCTGACAAAGTTAATAGTTTGCCAGCAGGACGTGTGTGAAAACAGCCTTCCTATAGGCTTCTACAGAAAAAAATAACAAGGAATTGTGGACAAGTCTGTGAGTTTGCCCGCAAATAATAAAAGTCAATCTATCCAATATGATCCTTAGATATAATTATAGCCATTAGAATCGTTAGGATCTCAAACAGGTGCGAATAATGGGACTCAACTCAACCTGAATACCTAAAGCGTTCGTTGCTCGTAAGTTGTGGATTTAATTAATTTTTTTCTGGCCGAATTAGACGGGTCCTTACGATATGTCTTAGCGAAGTAGTTAGAACTAACGAATACCTACCGATTACTGTAATTTTAATTTGAAAATTCCGTTATGGTGCGGTAGAGTGAAGAATTTCTCCACTCCACTTTGATTTAAAAAAACTATACTTCTAATCGGGTCCTAACGATATTATGTACCGAATTGAGATGAACTAACGAATATCTATCGATTGTAATCGTTAAAAACTATAAAATCCATTTTGGGGAGGTAGCGTGAAGTTGACCGCCCCACTTTGATTAAAAAAAAAAATACTTCTAATCGGGTCCTAACGATATAATGTACCGAGTTGGGATGAACTAACGAATATCTATCGATTGCAGTCAATGAAATTCATAAAATACGTTTTGGGGGGGCAGCGTGAAGCTGGCCCCCCCCATTTTGTTTTTTAAAAAAACGTATGTTGGAATCGGGTCCTAACGATTTAATATACTGAACTAACGCACACAAATAGTGAACTAACGATTCGGGTATGTTATTTGCGGGCAAAGTTGATAGTTTTGGCAGAAAGATTTACGTGAAGTTGACCGCCTCCATTTTGTTAAAAAAAAGTTTTATTCGGATTCCAACGCTTTAAAATATTTTACTTACGTATAATCATGATGCACTAACGATGTAGGTATACTATTTGCTGACAAAGTTAATAGTTTGCCAGCAGGACGTGTGTGAAAACAGCCTTCCTATAGGCTTCTACAGAAAAAAATAACAAGGAATTGTGGACAAGTCTGTGAGTTTGCCCGCAAATAATAAATGTCAATCTATCCAATATGATCCTTAGATATAAGTATAGCCATTAGAATCGTTAGGATCTCAAACGGGTGCGAATAATGGGACTTAACCTGAATACCTAAAGCGTTCGTTGCTCGTAAGTTGTGGATTTAATTTATTTTTTTCTGGCCGAATTAGACGGGTCCTTACGATATGTCTTAGCGAAATAGTTAGAACTAACGAATACCTACCGATTCCTGTAATTTTAATTTGAAAATTCCGTTATGGTGAGGTAGAGTGAAGAATTTCTCCACTCCACTTTGATTAAAAAAAACTATACTTCTAATCGGGTCCTAACGATATAATGTACCGAATTGAGATGAACTAACGAATATCTATCGATTGTAACCGTTAAAAACTATAAAATCCATTTTGGGGAGGTAGCGTGAAGCTGGCCCCCCCATTTTGTTTTTTAAAAAAACGTATGTTGGAATCGGGTCCTAACGATTTAATATACTGAACTAACGCACACAAATGGTGAACTAACGATTCGGGTATGTTATTTGCGGGCAAAGTTGATAGTTTTGGCAGAAAGATTTACGTGAAGTTGACCGCCTCCATTTTGTTAAAAAAAAGTTATATTCGGATTTCAACGCTTTAAAATATTTTACTTACGTATAATCATGATGCACTAACGATGTAGGTATACTATTTGCTGACAAAGTTAATAGTTTGCCAGCAGGACGTGTGTGAAAACAGCCTTCCTATAGGCTTCTACAGAAAAAAATAACAAGGAATTGTGGACAAGTCTGTGAGTTTGCCCGCAAATAATAAATGTCAATCTATCCAATATGATCCTTAGATATAAGTATAGCCATTAGAATCGTTAGGATCTCAAACGGGTGCGAATAATGGGACTTAACCTGAATACCTAAAGCGTTCGTTGCTCGTAAGTTGTGGATTTAATTTATTTTTTTCTGGCCGAATTAGACGGGTCCTTACGATATGTCTTAGCGAAGTAGTTAGAACTAACAAATACCTACCGATTACTGTAATTTTAATTTGAAAATTCCGTTATGGTGCGGTAGAGTGAAGAATTTCTCCACTCCACTTTGATTTAAAAAAAACTATACTTCTAATCGGGTCCTAACGATATTATGTACCGAATTGAGATGAACTAACGAATATCTATCGATTGTAATTGTTAAAAACTATAAAATCCATTTTGGGGAGGTAGCGTGAAGTTGACCGCCCCACTTTGATTAAAAAAAAAAATACTTCTAATCGGGTCCTAACGATATTATGTACCGAATTGAGATGAACTAACGAATATCTATCGATTGTAATCGTTAAAAACTATAAAATCCATTTTGGGGAGGTAGCGTGAAGTTGACCGCCCCACTTTGATTAAAAAAAAACTGTACTTCTAATCGGGTCCTAACGATATTATGTACCGAATTGAGATGAACTAACGAATATCTATCGATTGCAGTCAATGAAATTCATAAAATACGTTTTGGGGGGGCAGCGTGAAGCTGGCCCCCCCCATTTTGTTTTTTAAAAAAACGTATGTTGGAATCGGGTCCTAACGATTTCATATACTGAACTAACGTGAACCAACGATGAACTAACGATATAGATATGTTATTTGCGGGCAAAAAGTTTGGGGCGGTTAACTTCACGGACATATCGGCGAGAACCGAGCCGAGCATACTACTCAGCGCTTGCTGGACTTTGAGTTAGGTATAAATGGCAAAACCAAACCAACACCTATATTTCGTTTTCGAATTATTTAGCATTAGAATAAGCGTAAGCATTATATAGATTAGCAATGTTGAGGTGTATTTTCATTGAAATGGTAGATTCTTACCGAAGGCTTGAGTGTGGGCCATCACACACGTAGCGATAATATACATACATATATCTAAGGCATCTTAAGATACACCTCGGTACCTTCTAAAGAAATGCAGATGTTAGTGAGAGAGGTACATATATTTTGACATCTTTGTCGTGTATGGTACCTCGTTAATACAGTAAGGTATCTTGTGGTAAACTATAGTACATTACTACCGAGGCCGGGAAGTGACTGGTTGCCGGCCGAATATATGTAGACGGCCGAGCGAAGCGAGGCCGGATAGTATTCGGACGGCAACCCGTCACATCATGGCCGTGGTATGTATAATGCTTTTCTCAAACATGCAATGAAATGAAACAAAATATGTATCTTCTTTCTAAGAAATTATAAGTCAACTACATAACTAAGTCTTTGAAACAACAAAAGTCAAATACGACACCGACACCTCATTTTTTTTTTAAGATTGACCTGTTTGAAAGTTGCAAATTTTTTATTTAAAAAAGCGGTATTAGACGACGCTGTCGGTTGGGTCCAATTAATCGCAAGCAGTGATCGGGGCCGACGGATCGCGCCGTATAATACTGCTTTTTAAATATGATTTTGAGTAGTTATTATACATTTATTTTAAATTATATAATTTAAATACCTAATTATAACTGCAAAAATTTCCAATTTTTTTTTTATACTAATATTTCTTTCAGATAATTATTGGCTAATAGCCAAGATGCCAGGTCACAACCCTATGTCAAATGAAAATTAAAAAAGAGGTACTTGCCGGCCTAGGCCGGCAACGAGCTACTTCCCGGCCACTTTTTTGGCACTTAACTACAACATTTCATTGCATGTTTGAGAAAATATATATTAATGCTACGTGTTTGCGAATGCAATACACCTAAAATTTAAGATTAACATTTCGATAGGTGGGCCCTCGAAGTACTATTAGCAGAAGGGCGGGCAAAGTCAATTTCAACATGGCTATCTCCATAATAAAGGGAGTCAGAGACCTACATATAGTAAGGTTTCTTGTGGTAAATTAATATATATTATTGCTGCGTGTTTGCGAATGCAATACACCTATAATTTAAGATTAACATTTCGACAGGTGGGCCCTCGAAGTGCTATTAACAGAAGGGCGGGAAAAGTCAATTTCAACATGGCTATCTCCATAATAAAGGTTGTCAAAGACCTACACATAGCTTGTAATAATAAAATATACAGGTTGTTTGGCAGAGGGTTAGAAAAAAAAAATGAAGAGGTGGAGTGGAGCCGTATGATACTTGGCTGGCCCTATAAATGGGGCCTAGTTCAGGGAAAAAATAGAAAGTCAATTAACTGTCATAAAATATTCTTAAATAACGCAGCACTTTCATTCACAAATTCAAACAATATTTTTGACAAAATTAGCAATGCCGTAACTGAATAAAAAATTATGCTTGTAGCTTATCGTTGCAAATTGGAAAGAGCAAAAGCTGGGGATAATGTCCTGAGTAGGAGGGTCCTTCTTATTTTTGCAATGTTGTAGGATGTTCGAACCAATAAAGTAGCTCTTTGCTCTCCCGATTGCAATTTTCTATGGGGCACCCTCTCATTTTGTTATTTGATAAGTAAACCATATCTGTTTTTTTTTTCAATTATTATAAACAAAAATTAGGGGTCGCTACCGAAGTACGAAGTTCAAGAAAGGCAAAATGATAAGTCGTTTTTTTATTACTTCGGTAGCGATCCCAAATTTTTGTTTATAATCATTGAAAAAAAAAACATATGGTTTACTTATCAAATAACAAAATGAGAGGATGCCCCATAGAAAATTGCTATCGGGAAAGCAAAGAGCTCTTTTATTGGTTCGAAGTTCGAACTGTTTGAACATCCTACAAAATTGCAAAAATAAGAAGCACCCTACTGAGTAGCCGTGTTTCCATAGAGAATCGGCCCTTTCACCAAATGCTTACATTACAGAATTTATTTTTTAAAAAGCTCTCATGACAAATATTATTTACCGATTTTTTATTTATTTTGCATAATAACCATTATTTTCAACATTGGCTAATGCGATTCACATGAACTTTTAGAACAATAATAAACATGTAATGAAATGATTCTTAAAATAACACTGATTAGTGCCAATAAAGATCTTGGATAAATGTAGGAACTTCAGTATTTTTTTTCTCGTTTCCTATAATAGCGACACCTACCTACAGTTCTTTGTCATGATTGCCTATATTAAGACCTGCTACATATATTTTTTTCATAATAATTTAGTTGGTACTTCATACTAGAAAATGAAAAAATAAAGTCTTACGATACGATACGAACGAAATGACATGTGTCAAAATAACTAATCAATTGCGATTGTTAAACAGAGCAACAGAGTTCTCATTCAGATCGATTGTCATTTCAGAAATATAATATGTGATACCATATGCACCTAAGGGTTAACACGACCATTAAGGGTCAAATTAATTAATATAGCAAACTAGCAATACACACATAGCTTATCCTAATGACCATAATCGGACAGGAGTCTACATAAATCTGTTTTAAAAGAAAAAACAATGGTATCTCAATTATCATTCATTATTCACGATTTAATTTTAATCCGGCGAAATCTTTAATAAATCTTCGAGTTTCAAACTTTAGTCAAGAAACAGCCTATTCATTCTGCGTGCGAAACGACATAGGATAAAGGCATTAGACTAGCGGCCCATGCTGAAAAAAATATGGGTCATTTGAACCACCAGGTGACCTATCTAGAATGATATAAGAGCATAAAATAATAAGATTCAGCACTATGCCGTCACTTGTAAGCTGTCCAACTGACTCCTGGTGAGAATTTAAAAGTACAGGTAGAGTGAGTACATTTTGGTCATATATTTTTGTACGGCATTCTTACCATCCATGAAAAATAATAAGAAAACGCACAGTGCCGTACAAAAATTGTGCGCCACAAAGTATTT
This sequence comes from Thaumatotibia leucotreta, assembly GCA_025490895.1. Classification (NCBI taxonomy): domain Eukaryota; kingdom Metazoa; phylum Arthropoda; class Insecta; order Lepidoptera; family Tortricidae; genus Thaumatotibia; species Thaumatotibia leucotreta. The sequence goes on from JALPQI010027081.1 coordinate 11,401, forward strand.
TTTTTTCCGACAATCACCAGGGTAAATTTGGCCATTTGATTTTGTACGGCATCTGTGTCATACTATTTCAATACTGCTTCTAATCCATTACTCCCGCAACACCGTACAAAAATCATGCGACAAGGGGAAAAAATCGAGGGTTGCAATCCCCTCTCTTTCCGTAGTCCAGGGGGTGATTTGAAAAAGTACGGCTTCGATTCCAAAACATTATCTAGCACTCAAAAGTACTATTAAAAATATTGCCGTCAAAAAATGATAGTCCATTTGAATGTATATCAATAATCATCTTCATTTCATCGTATCCTTGATTTTTACAGCTGTAAAATCATTTGATCCTGTACGGGAACTCCTTTTTTAACATGATGTTGTAAAATAGAATCGTTACATAGTATTGCCGTTCAAAATAAACCGTTCTAAAAAGAATTATAGAGAAATACAAAAGCTGAAATTTTGCAAATTAATGTAAAAGTATAAATATCATAGATTAATGAAATATAGCAGTTTTTTTACATTTTATCCCTTGTTTTAAATAACATTAACATAGATAAATTAGGAAAAAAGAATGCCGTACATTTTTATGCAGACCATATATTTTAGGCTGATGAAAGTCACGCTACAATTTTAAGGGTACTTTATGGCCATCTGATGCAGTGCGGTATTAACATATTTTTTAAGAGAACAATTGATAATATGATAAAATCACTATGACGTCTAGCAGAATTGAAACGTTGTGTATATTATGTCCAAGAATTGAAAATGAAAAATCCCTGTATCAACAGTTACTTATGTATACTTTTTGGTTTAATATATACTTCAAACGTTATTGATACATACATATAATATATAATTGATTTGTTTCATTGTAATGATGTCAATAAATAAAACAATCATTTTTTAGAAAAAAATCTATATATCTTATGATATTTTTTTTTTAAGAAATTAGATAAATTTATTCAGTAATGGAATCAGTTACTCATTTGTTATCGGAATCAACGTCTTCATCGACGTCCGAATTAACTTATCTATTATTTTCTGAAACATAAATACAGGGTGTTTTTTTTTTCGACCGTTCAAATTCTACCTAGTGAATGTGTAGGTCATACTGACCAACTTTTACTATGGGGACAAAGTCGAAATCGCGAAAAAAAAATCAGCTGTTTCATACATTTCGGCCGGCGTAATGCCGCCAATTTGTATGAAACAGCTGATTTTTTTTTTCGCGATTTCGACGTTGTCTCCATAGTAAAAGTTGGTGAGTATGACCTACACATTCACTACGTAGAATTTGAACGGTCGAAAAAAAAAAACACCCTGTATGTATTTGTCAAAATCCAAGTCTTACGTACAAATTTAAGATGTAAAGATTTCTATGACAATTAGTAAAAATAAAATATCTAAATGCCGTATAAAAAAATCACCTTACATTTCGTACAGTTTTTTTTCCCTTTGGACCAACGAAAATATACGGCATATGAAAAAATATTATCTATGCATAAAATACTTTCAAAATAAATTTATTTCATGTTGTGTCAAATCACCCCCCTGGACCACGGAAAGAGAAGGGATTGCAACCCTCGATTTTTTCCCCTTGTCATGATTTTTGTACGGCGTTGCGGAATAATGGATTAGGAGCAGTATTGAAATAATATGACACAGATGCCGTACAAAATCAAATGACCAAATTTACCCTGTTGATTGTCGGAAAATAAAAAAAAAAATCAGACTTTGTGGCGCACAATTTT
>JALPQI010027083.1:0-12052 GCA_025490895.1 Thaumatotibia leucotreta
TTTCATCATTATACTCGTTTCCGACTAATTCGCATACGTGGAATACGATTTTCGGGTCCATTCTAAAATCCAAGATGGCGGGAACTTTTTTTTGCAATTTTCATCATTGTACTCGTTTCTGACTAATTCGCATACGTGTAATACGATTTCCGGGTCCATTCTAAAATCCAAGATGGCGGGAGCTTTTTTTTTGTAATTTTCATCATTATACTCGTTTCCGACTAATTCGCATACGTGGAATATCATTTTTGGGTCCATTCTAAGATCCAAGATGGCGGGAACTTTTTTTTGTAATTTTCATCATTATACTCGTTTCCGACTAATTCGCATACGTGGAATACGATTTTCGGGTCCATTCCAAGATTCAAGATGGCGGGAACTTTTATTTTGCAATTTTCATCATTATACTCGTTTCCGACTAATAAATTCGCATACGTGGAATACGATTTCCGGGTCCATTCTAAAATCCAAGATGGCGGGAACTTTTTTTTGCAATTTTCATCATTATACTCGTTTCCGACTAATTCGCATACGTGGAATACGATTTCCGGGTCCATTCTAAAATCCAAGATGGCGGGAACTTTTTTTTTGTAATTTTCATCATTATACTCGTTTCCGACTAATTCGCATACGTGGAATACGATTTCTGGGTCCATTCTAAGATCCAAGATGGCGGCTACTTTTTTTTGTAATTTTCATTATTATACTCGTTTCTGACTAATTCGCATACGTGTAATACGATTTCCGGGTCCATTCTAAGATCCAAGATGGCGGGAACTTTTTATTTTGCAATTTTCATCATTATACTCGTTTCCGACTAATTCGCATACGTGGAATACGATTTTCGGGTCCATTCTAAAATCCAAGATGGCGGGAACTTTTTTTTTGCAATTTTCATCATTGTACTCGTTTCTGACTAATTCGCATACGTGTAATACGATTTCCGGGTCCATTCTAAAATCCAAGATGGCGGGAACTTTTTTTTTTTTAATTTTCATCATTATACTCGTTTCCGACTAATTCGCATACATGGAATATCATTTTTGGGTCCATTCTAAGATCCAAGATGGCGGGAACTTTTTTTTGTAATTTTCATCATTATACTCGTTTTCGACTAATTCGCATACGTGGAATACGATTTTCGGGTCCATTCTAAGATTCAAGATGGCGGGAACTTTTATTTTGCAATTTTCATCATTATACTCGTTTCCGACTAATTCGCATACGTGGAATACGATTTCCGGGTCCATTCTAAAATCCAAGATGGCGGGAACTTTTATTTTGCAATTTTCATCATTATACTCGTTTCCGACTAATTCGCATACGTGGAATACGATTTCCGGGTCCATTCTAAAATCCAAGATGGCGGGAACTTTTTTTTTGTAATTTTCATCATTATACTCGTTTCCGACTAATTCGCATACGTGGAATATCATTTTTGGGTCCATTCTAAGATCCAAGATGGCGGGAACTTTTTTTTGTAATTTTCATCATTATACTCGTTTCCGACTAATTCGCATACGTGGAATACGATTTTCGGGTCCATTCTAAAATCCAAGATGGCGGGAACTTTTTTTTGCAATTTTCATCATTGTACTCGTTTCTGACTAATTCGCATACGTGGAATACGATTTTCGGGTCCATTCCAAGATTCAAGATGGCGGGAACTTTTATTTTGCAATTTTCATCATTATACTCGTTTCCGACTAATTCGCATACGTGGAATACGATTTCCGGGTCCATTCTAAAATCCAAGATGGCGGGAACTTTTTTTTGCAATTTTCATCATTATACTCGTTTCCGACTAATTCGCATACGTGGAATACGATTTCCGGGTCCATTCTAAAATCCAAGATGGCGGGAACTTTTTTTTTGTAATTTTCATCATTATACTCGTTTCCGACTAATTCGCATACGTGGAATACGATTTCTGGGTCCATTCTAAGATCCAAGATGGCGGCTACTTTTTTTTGTAATTTTCATTATTATACTCGTTTCTGACTAATTCGCATACGTGTAATACGATTTCCGGGTCCATTCTAAGATCCAAGATGGCGGGAACTTTTTATTTTGCAATTTTCATCATTATACTCGTTTCCGACTAATTCGCATACGTGGAATACGATTTTCGGGTCCATTCTAAAATCCAAGATGGCGGGAACTTTTTTTTGCAATTTTCATCATTGTACTCGTTTCTGACTAATTCGCATACGTGTAATACGATTTCCGGGTCCATTCTAAAATCCAAGATGGCGGGAACTTTTTTTTTTGTAATTTTCATCATTATACTCGTTTCCGACTAATTCGCATACATGGAATATCATTTTTGGGTCCATTCTAAGATCCAAGATGGCGGGAACTTTTTTTTGTAATTTTCATCATTATACTCGTTTTCGACTAATTCGCATACGTGGAATACGATTTTCGGGTCCATTCCAAGATTCAAGATGGCGGGAACTTTTATTTTGCAATTTTCATCATTATACTCGTTTCCGACTAATTCGCATACGTGGAATACGATTTCCGGGTCCATTCTAAAATCCAAAATGGCGGGAACTTTTTTTTGCAATTTTCATCATTGTACTCGTTTCTGACTAATTCGCATACATGGAATACGATTTCCGGGTCTATTCTAAAATCCAAGATGGCGGGAACTTTTTTTTTTGTAATTTTCATCATTATACTCGTTTCCGACTAATTCGCATACGTGGAATACGATTCCCGGGTCCATTCTAAAATCCAAGATGGCGGGAACTTTTTTTGCGATTTTCATCATTGTACTCGTTTCTGACTAATTCGCATACGTGTAATACGATTTCCGGGTCCATTCTAAGATCCAAGATGGCGGGAACTTTTTATTTTGCAATTTTCATCATTATACTCGTTTCCGACTAATTCGCATACGTGGAATACGATTCCCGGGTCCATTCTAAAATCCAAGATGGCGGGAACTTTTTTTTGCAATTTTCATCATTGTACTCGTTTCTGACTAATTCGCATACGTGGAATACGATTTCCGGGTCCATTCTAAGATCCAAGATGGCGGGAACTTTTTTTGCATTTTTCATCATTGTACTCGTTTCTGACTAATTCGTATACGTGGAATACGATTTTCGGGTCCATTCTAAGATCCAAGATGGCCGTAATTTTTTTTGTAATATTTGTCAATGTACTCGATTTCGACTAATTTATAAACGTGGAACCCTAATTTGGGGTTAATTTAATATCCAAGAGTTTTTATATTTAGCATGTTCTTATGAGTAGCGGGAATGCAGTACCTACATATAATGAAAAAAAAAAACTGCACAAAAGTTCAAAAAAGGTGCCGCCATTTTGTATCTTACAATTGATGTACTTTTGGGCAGTTTTTATCATTAAAGATACTCCATTTCCAATACATATACGTAAATAACCTTAGATCTTAAATTCGCCCTAAATTCGGGTTACACGTTTGTAAATTAGTCGAAAACAAGTACAATGATAAAAATTACAAAAAAAAGTTCCCGCCATCTTGGATCTCAGAATGGACCCCAAAATCGTATGTGAATTAGTCAGAAACGAGTATAATGATGAAAATTGCAAGAAAAATGTTCCCGCCATCTTGGATCTCAGAATGGACCTGGAAATCGTATTGCAAGTATGCGAATTAGTCAGAAACGAGTATAATGATGAAATTTACAAAAAAGTAGCCGCCATCTTGGATCTTAGAATGGACCCGGAAATCGTATTACACGTATGCGAATTAGAAACGAGTACAATGATGAAAATTGCAAAAAAAGTTCCCGCCATCTTGGATTTTAGAATGGACTCGGGAATCGTATTCCACGTATGCGAATTAGTCGGAAACGAGTATAATGATGAAAATTGCAAAAAAAAAGTTCCCGCCATCTTGGATTTTAGAATGGACCCGGAAATCGTATTCCACGTATGCGAATTAGTCGGAAACGAGTATAATGATGAAAATTGCAAAAATAAGTTGCTGCCATCTTGGATCTCATAATGGACCCGAAAATTGTATTCAACGTATGCGAATTAGTCAGAAACGAGTATAACCCAACTCTGTCAGGAATAACTAGGTACACTCGACCAATTGGAACCCTAGGCCACTCTAGAACCATGTCAAAATGAAAAGCCGTTTGAAATGTCTTACAATCTGATTGATAACGTTACTTTGACATGGTTCCTGAGTGGCCTAGGGTTCCAATTGGTTGACTGTACACTCTTCACGCTTCAAGTTCGTCTGTATACTCATTTTCACCCTGTATAATTATGTATGTAACACCCTGTATGTATGTATGTATCTATCGGATCTATGATCACTTTGTATAACTATAAAACGAAACGAAAGACCTCGTGTTCTGAGTAGAAAAAAATGTAAAAAAGTCCATATATGGAAAATTTTAACCCTCTAATGCATAAGACAGGCAAAAATGCATTTCAAATTTGAACCCTAACAGCAGTCAATAGAGTCCAAAACCAATGAAACCATATTTGGCTTCGTATGCATTAGAGAAAACGACAACAAAATAAAAACCCGCCCGTTTGCACCTTTTTACAAAATCAAAGATTATGCGCAACAAAAAACAAAAAAATAAAAAAACAAAGTTTGAAAAAAAAAAGAAACAAAATAACATTTTCAACGCGTATTGTTAGGATTTGAACCTGGTACCACTGCTTCACAGCCGAACGCATGAACCACAATACCAACCTCCCTATATAGTGGTACGGCGAAATATGTTATGTGTTGTAAATGATCATGCGTTTCGTTCGTGGCAAGGTAGTGTATACTGTTTCAGAGCCATCTGTACAATGCCCACGAGCAACAAAGATCAACCGTGGCGCCGTCTAGTAGTAACAACATTTCTGGTGGATGCATTTTAATGTATGGTGCTGATATATCTACTTAAACTAAATAATCTCTGATTATACATATATTTTTGTTTTTAGTTTTATTTTATTTAAAGGCACACTAATCAGATTAACATTCAATACATCACAATATAACAATAAATAATAGGTTTTACATTAAAATGTCATCCAAAATAAGCATGCACAGCAAGATTTACTACAAACTATGAGCAAAAATTATCCTAAAACTATACTTATAGTGCAAAATTGTAATCAATTATTTCGGTAAAAATGTCAAGCAAACACTAAAATTAAAATAAAATATTAATTATCAAATATTATCAAGAGCTTACAGTATGGGGTTCTTCAAAAGAGGAGTGTACAAGTTCTTATTGGGTCGGCAACGCGCATGTGACACCCCTGGGGTTGCAAGCGCCCATAGGCTACGGTGACTGCTTTCCATCAGGCAGGCCGTATGCTTGTTTGCCACCGAAGTGGTATAAAAAAAAAAAAAGCTTCAACGATCTGCCTCCTGAATACCGCAAGCCGTGAATCAAAAATGTCAAGTTTTAGCACTAAGTAATAATTAGTATAAGTAAATACCTCTCACTCTCTGTACAACTAGTTAAGAGAGTTATCATGTAACATTGATGAAACTGGGTCCTGTAACACAGGGTTTCCTAGCACAGGGTCTCAATCATTTTTGTGGTTAACTTTGTAAATAAACTATTTTCATTTTCACTTGAAATCATTCAAAATCTATGTCAAACAGCCAGTTTGTTTACAGTTCTTCTGATGACTCAAGTGACGACGAGGCACAAAAGAAGCCTGCAACCAAGCCAGTCTTGAACGGCAAAGCACCTGCTGCTAAGAAGCAGGATTCCTCAGACTCGGACAGCTCAGAGGAGGAACAGAAACCGGCACAGGTAATTATTAATACTAATGATAATATATGGGTGGGCCTTAGTTGTGTTACAAATTATGGGATTTTGTCTATGTATCTTTTGATGCCTGATAAATGTTGCCATTTTTTTTGTTTCATTTTTTGATATCAGATTTGGTGAAAGCACTTTTCTGGAGAACATTAAATTCTAAATTAAATTATGACAAGTATGGCAGTTGTATGAAAGTCTTTTAGCAACTTAACTAACCAAACAACTTCGACATTAGCAAATTCACCTTGCTGCCCAAATAAGCAAGGACTAAGCCAAAAAAAGTATGGCTGTTAAGGCAGCAAAACATATGTGACTGATAGATAATAAATTCTATGTGAAGGAGACTTAGGCTTTTGAAACCCAGTTTTTAATGATGTTACAATAATTTATGATAAACCTGTGATTTTATAACAATCATTTTCGTCACTACCTCTGAAAACAGTAATTAAATATGTTACCAATGTCCACTCATAACATTATTGAATGTGTAACAATGTTTTTCAGAAACCTAAGGCAGCAGCAACACCAGCCAAGCCTGCGGCTAAGAAGGCAGCATCATCTTCAGACAGTGACAGTAGTGATGATGCCACAGCACAACCCAAGAAGCAGCCAGTGAAACCACAAACCAACAATGTACCCAAAGCTGCTGCAAAAAAACAGGAGTCATCATCTGATGACTCAAGTGATGAAGATGACAAGCCTGCACCAAAGGCAACCCCAGCGAAACCTACTGCTAAACCCACACCAGCCAAAAAACAAGAGTCCTCTTCAGATGACAGTGATAGCGAGGATGAAAAGCCAAAGCAACCTGCCAAAGCTCCCGCTAAGCCTGTAGCTAAAGCACCTGCCAAGAAGGCTGAGTCCTCATCCGATGATGACTCTAGTGATGATGACAAGCCCAAACAGGCTGCAAAGACTCCTGTAAAGACACCTGCTAAGGCTCCACCGAAGGCCACTCCAGCAAAGAAAGCAGCATCATCATCTGATGACTCTAGCGAGGATGAGAAACCTAAACAAGCTACTAAACCACCAGTGAAGACTCCAGTAAAACCCGCTGCTAAGAAGGCAGAGTCATCATCTGATGATGATAGCAGTGAGGATGAGAAGCCGAAGCAGGCAGCTAAGCCTCCAGCAAAGGCAGCAGCCAAGCCTACACCGGCCAAAAAACCTGAATCTTCATCCGATGATGATAGCAGCGAAGACGAAAAACCAAAACCGGCTGCAAAACCAACACCAAAGCCTGTAGCTAAGAAACAGGAATCTTCATCAGATGATGACAGCAGTGAGGATGAAAAACCGAAGCAAGCTACGAAGACCCCAGTTAAAACACCAGCTAAACCTGCTCCTAAGAAAGCTGAATCCTCATCCAGCGATGATAGCAGTGAAGATGAAAAGCCTAAAGCTATCCAGAAACCAAAGGCAACTCCTGCCAAACCAGTAGCCAAAGTGGCAAAGAAAGATTCATCTTCAGATGACAGTGATGATAGTGACACTAAGCCTGCTCAGAAGACTCCTGCCAAGCCTGTTGCTAAAGCCGCCAAGAAAGACACATCTGATGAAGACAGTGATTCCAGTGAAGATGAGAAGCCAGCGAAAAAGACCCCAGCAAAGGCACCAGCTAAGAAACAGGAGTCATCCTCAGAAGATTCTGATGAGGAGGATGAACCACCTAAAAAGAAGTCCTTCAATCAAGATGAAAGCATGGACACCTCTCAACAGGTAAATTTTACATTTTTCGGTAAATCCACATTACTTCAAGTATGTAATATTAAAAAATACTACTTTAATTCTCCAAGATCCCTTCATTAGACACCGATTTGGTGCCAATCTGCCAATCGGACCCTCTCTGTTTGTTTTGAAATTAAAAAAATATGGAAATTGGTTGGCATGATATTGAGTTATTCGTCAGATTGTCGTGCAAATCCTTAATGCAAATTTAAGACTTGGTTTTCTCATGAATGGTGTGGGGTGTGGATGTATCTCGTTCTCTTGACGAAGACTCGTGATGCTCGATGACTCAGCTACCTCGGCTACCTCGGCTCAGGGACTTATTTAGGGAAAAGTTTAAATAAAAACACTTGTTTACAATTACAACATTACAGTAGGTTGAGTGTTAGTTGGTTAGTGAGCGCGTGATTAGCGCTTGATAAAGTGAGCGTGAATGAATTGAGCCCTCGCGGATCGCGTGTATATATATTAGTTATCCCCACTCCGCGATAATCCGCGAGCGCCCAAAGTCGCGGGTATCTCACGCCGCGTGCGCGTTGTGTGTCGTAGCGTATAGTGTGATAATATTTATTTAAATGTACACGAAATATGGAATTCTTTGCCTGTTGAAATAAGGAACGCACAATCTCCTTCTTCTTTTAAAAGACTCCTCAAACTAAATTTTTTGTCTGATCTGTGATACTTTTATCTGTTCTGTTTTTGATTTATAATGTTGGCATCGTTAAACTTATTTTTATTATATATATATATGTATATATATATGTATGGTTTGTGTATATGTGATTATAATACTTATACATGTATTTGTTTTTATTTTAGTATATTATTGCATATCGGATTACTTGTGTTCTGTATTGTTACATTTTCTACACCTACTGACATAATGTAAATGTAATTATTTCCGCTACCTAAAGGTTGTCTGGAAGAGATCGCTTCTTAGCGATAAGACCGCCTGTTGTCTACCTCTAGTTAAGTCGCTACTTTTTTTTTGTAATTGTTTTAATGGGAAAGAAAGTAAAAAAACAGTCCAAAAAACAGTTAAAAAACGTAAAAACCACAGAACCTACTATTACATTTTTAAATCGTTTCAGAACATTTTAAATATTTTAAACTTACTCCCTTATTTATAAACGTCTCGTAAATTAGTAAGCCAAGAAATATTGTTAGCCAAAAGGAACAAACAATATTTTCAGTTAGGGAAATATTTATGAATAAGGGGATAAGTCCATATGTCTAAACTTGTACTTGTGACTATTATATGTTGTAGTAATTGATAAATAAATTATTTTCTCAGGGCAACCGAAAGAGGAAAGCTTCAGGCAGTGAGGCTACGCCAGCCAAGAAACCCTACAACAACTTTGTGAAGGTAAGTTTATCAAATGAATTATTTAAATAATTTGTTGGCAAATGAGTTTAAGCTGGTGTAATACTTATATCGCACATGAATTTCGGAGCAGTAATTGATTAGAATAAGTTTATCTTTAATTTTATTTGGTTAATTTTATTTCACATTAGCTTATTCTGCCAAAATTCTGTACTACTGAATATAACAACTGGCATTTTGCGAGAAATCTAATTTATAAACTTTCATTTTGTTTATAGATATTTTTACTGTTTATTTACAATACTGGAATAATTATGGCCTAAAAATTATACTGTGAATCATGTACTGTATTTCTGACGCTTATTTAAACGTTATTTAATGCCACGGCCGCAATTTTTAGGGCACATCCAACAACACATCCACCCCCGGCGACACTAACAATAAACCGACTCCCTTCCGCCGCGTGGCGTCCGAGAGAATAGAAGTCGACCCTAGACTTAAGGACAATTCGTTCGACGCTAAGGTAAATGCCCACAAATTTGACAAGCCAAGGCAACTCCACGTACAAACGTTCCTCTACGTCCAAAGTGGCTTATAATTTCGGGCATTTACTTTAATGAACTGACTACGTAGGGTTGTCTTGGTTGTTTATTTTATAAGAATTTCTATCTACCAGGAGGGTGAGAACGGCGACGACAATGAAGATGAAGGTTTCAAGTCCGGGTTCGGTGGGAGAGGGGGCTTCAGAGGCCGCGGGGGAGACCGGGGAGGCTTTAGAGGCCGAGGGGGCTTCGACAGGGGAGGCCGGGGAGGATTCGATCGAGGCCGCGGCGGCCGGGGAGGCTTCGGCGATAGGGGAGGCCGGGGAGGCTACGGAGACAGAGGAGGCCGAGGAGGCTTCGGAGACAGGGGCGGCTTCAGGGGCCGCGGCGGCGACCGGGGCCGAGGGGGAGACCGGGGAGGCTTCCGGGGCCGAGGGGGGGACAGGGGAGGCCGGGGGGGAGACCGCAACTCCTGGGGAGGCAACCGGGGAGGCGGCTTCAACAAGAGCTTCAATGAAAGGAAAAGCTTTGACGGGGCTGGCGGAGAGAACAAGAAGATCACATTCGATTAAATTGGTAAGCTTTGAGTGCTACTGAGAACTTCCAAAATTGTAAATTTCGATTATGTCTGTCACACCATGTTGACACGAGTGACCTGTAGTAAATCTGGTGCTTAAAATTATCTCTATTATGTACTCTAACGCCATTACTATAGAGAATAAATAATAAGCAGGCCTGCCTAGATATATAAGAACAAAATATAATAGAGAGTAATGCCAAAGTGACCCTAAGTAATAAAAAGTCACTTGTCATTTTTATTGACGAAATTATTATTTTTTTCTCTGGCCTTACTCCTTGCTTGTTTCGATAGTAAGGTGAATTTGCCTATGTCGAAGTGCTTTTTTTCCTTTTTCGAAGGACTTTCACACGTCAGGAGAAAGAGTTTTTTTTTTGTTGATAAGATGGTATTGGGATACCTAAAATAGTACATTGTGCATCAAGGGAGGTAAGTACGGAATCACTAACGAGAGTATAGAAGCCCGACGCCGTAGGCGAAAGGCTTGTAATGACTCGAGTTAGTATTCCGCTTACCGACCGTGATGCATACAATGTTTTTCATCGCACTTGCCCCAAAAAAAAAAGACAAAATATTATTGAATGATGTACTGACATTTCTAGGGAATTTAACTTTTCTATTACTCCCGCTACGCACGCAAGCAATGGCGCGCTTAGACAGCAAGTGTGATGAAAATAATATTTTCAACGAAACGAACGAATAATTTAGACGAAAATAGTTGTTCACAGCAATGTCACTACCGGAGGACCTGAAGAAAATGCTAAATATTTTTTTTTTCAGAGTGGCGCTCGCGGCTCTTGGGGCGAACGAGCCAGCCAGGACCTGAAGCACACGCGTGGCAAGTCCTTCAAGCACGAGAAGACGAAGAAGAAGCGCGGCTCCTACCGCGGCGGCGCCATCGACACCGGAGTGCACTCCATCAAGTTTGACGACTGACTCAATGTTGAGCATCACTACCACACAGACTGGTTATCTTAAGAATACACAGCCTGGTGAAAATGTCTTCATTAATCAAGGCGGCAATAAAATTAGAACAAGCTACTTAAACCTCCGAAACGCCTCTGTCTGACCAAGTTCCCACAAAATTCTATCAAAAATAAGTCAAAAATTGGAAAAATACAAAGCTACAGAATTTAGTTAAAACACCAAAAGGTCGTTGGTATACTGTACCGCTTTTATGGTCATACGTTTATGTGTGTTACTGGCAACATTTTAGGAGGCTAGAAAAAAATCTTCACAAGTCAAAGGTACGAACTTAGTTTTTGTGAATTACCAATTTATTTATTGGTTTGGTTGGTTTGGTTTTAGAATTCAAATATATTTTTAGAATGTTTGAGATCGGTGTATGCTCAATATTTTCATAAGGTTTCGTAAAATTTATGACGTCTTTCTGGGTCTCGAGAAGCACTTGCTAAAATCGTGAGCTTGTGGCAAATGTTGACCATAAGGATGAAGTTTAGAAAAAATCAACTCAGATTCTGTAATTTCTCGCATGGTATGGTGCTACCTATTTGCATTTATGCCAGTTATCTAACGTAAATAGCACCGGTTATAATGATAATGCCATGAAGTATTTAGCAGTATTCTATGAACATACCACAAATATTGCAAATATAACATTATTTTTATTTCTGTTATAATAACTCCCCAGTTGCGTGTAGCTGAATGTCTTCAGTGTATAAAGTGTAAATCTTATTTCTTGATGCATTTTCCATAATATAGTAATAATATTTTATCAATATTTTAGGTGGGAAGCCTATCAATTTTACTTTTTAAGGACTATATTTTTTACGTGAAGTAAAATTTGACATGCTTGATTGCATAATTACGTGGGTAATTAAATTAATACGTGAATTAATTGATTGATTCAAAAACAATAGAAATCTTGTTGTTTTTGAATGATTCATTTAGTTAAATAAGTGATATAGCAGCGTAAGTGATGATGATGATAGCTTTCTAATATCTAAGGGCCGATATTTTAAACAACTTAACAGCACAAAATAGATTCCAGCTATAGAAAGTTATCACATTGTGTTTTTTGTATAATATGATAGTTTCGGCGTCTTATTTTTGTTCTAGACTAACTTGTAAATACGTT